>APFE030203851.1:0-72580 GCA_000404065.3 Pinus taeda
AAAACACAAAACACAAAACCCAACACGGACATGCAAAGAAAAACAAACCTTATGGCTCGAAGTTAGCTTTACCCAAAAACTAAATATTTTAAAAAAAAATTTAGCTTTAGCTGAAAAACTAAATATTTTTCTCAATGTTTCTTATTTTCCGAGATCACACTAAGGTGCAGGGAAAAGAGCATACGCATGAGAAAAAAAATCCTTCCTTTCTGTTTCTGATTTGCCCAGATCGCACAGAGTCGCAGGGCAAAGAGCATACGCAGAAATGAAGGGTATAGATCTGGTTAAAAAAAACTAAATAAACCGAAACCGAAATAAGCAGAGAGAAAATAACAGTAAACTGCAAATAAAGACTGTATACCTCCAGATCTTAAAAATGACGCAGATAGGGCTACCGGAAACCTTTTCGCGTGAAACGAAAGGGGTTCTCACTGGAACAGATGCTCCGAACACAACAGAGTAGTCCTCTCGGCCCGAAAGCAGTCAGAAACAGTAGATCTAGGAAACGACAGCCGCATGCAGTTCTACGGGCTTCAGATTTGGATCACCAACGGACGCGGCCCTCAAATAGCTCTGATAACCATGTAGGGAATTTACAGGGTAAGTTCCTCAGACAGAACACCAAAAGGACACCGCTCACAAACAGATCACAGATCAATACACCAGTATTTTGATGTGGTTAAAAACCTCAGAGAGGGAAACAGTCCACGGCCTGCGCCAACGTGGCTACTACAGGCAATTTATTAATAAAAGAATGAAAATTACATAAGCTTCTCTCATGCACGGTGAACCTACAAATGACCCTCCATGCGCTTTAAATAGAATTCATGGACCAATCGGGTGTCAAGCCACGGATCAAGTGTCGGTAATACCGAGGAGAGAATGAACCATCGGATCACTACATATCGGGACCGTCAGATTGTAAGTTACAAAATGTACAACGGTAAAGAAACACACTTTACCTAACTCTATACCTAACTCTATACTAGACCAAGTTGAACTTAACTATTTCCTATGTGTCGGAATATCCTAACAATAACAACGTGCCATTAAGCTCAAATGCACAATACTTCACCCAATGGTGAATTCTTCTCTTGGTCCTTGTATCCAACTACACCAACCAAGATTTTTCATACACTTTCTTGAACAAGTGACATTGATCCACCAGATCGGGACTAATATAGCTATACTTTGATCTTGGATCAATAAAAATAGAAACAACTTGATTACAAATATTACCTTCCATCTCGATGATGGATGCTTGGTGGTCTTCCTGTCTGTTATTAACTATTGCATAGATCTGGGGAATGCTATGAGCTACATCCATAATTGTTTGTGCCTCCTGAGCACTGTAGATCTGGGGCTTGACACCTTGATATGATCTACAATCTTTCTTGCTATGGTCTCTATCACAAGTACAATGCCTCAATGATTCTTTTCCACTACCTTTATTCTGTTGTGCCACAGGATAAGGCCCATGTACTTTCTCAACTACATTGGACTTCTTATGAGTGACCATATTTTCCTTCTCACCTACATCCTATGATCTTCCTCACTTCTTGGGCTATTTTCCTTTGCTCTTCTCTCTACCCTTCCAGTCACACTTGAACTCAAGCTTGCAATTTGACTATTCATAACAATGCTTCAACTTTATGATGGCTTCTTCCAATGACTGAGGCTCTCAAACTCAATCTAGTCTTTGAATGATAATGGAAATCTATTGATGAACCTTTGGATATTTTGTTTCTCATCCTCGAGATATGGCACATATTTGAGTAGCTCTAGAAATATGGTTGTATATTCTTCATCTAACATGGAACCCATCCCGAGCTCATAAAATTCCTTAGTTTTTCCATCATAATACCTCTTAGATAGGTACTTCTTTATGAAGAGTCTTTCAAATTCTTCCCAAGTCAACTTCTTTCCCTAATGGCCCAGACATGATTGAAATCTTCCCACCAGATATCTGCCTTTCCTTTGAGACTGAAATTAACCATCTAGCTTTCATATTCTCTGAGTAATCATGAAGTCCGAATTTTTTTCTTAGTCCAAGCAGCCATGCTTCTGCATCTTTTGGTTTGGTCATCTCACCATCAAAGTAGGAGGCTTGGCTTTCTTGAATTCCTTTGTAAAATACTCCTTCCCACTCCTCCTATGATGATGATGGAGATGATGGTGATGACATATCCTAGAAGTAGAGCTAGAATAAAATCCATGCATACTAGCCCTCTTCCCAGGTGTACTCAAGGATCTGCCACTCTTTATTGTATCATCATTGTCCATCCTATACTTTTTCTGAGACTGACTTCCATCTTCCCCGTTAGTCTTTTCTTCTTTTATAACTCCATGACTTGCCCCCATATATCCATGTTTTTGTAAATCTAAAAGGCTTTGAAGAATAATTGCATTAACCTCAACTTTATTTGCTTGAGATTTTGCAAGCATTTCCTAAGATTCAATCAAATACTCATTATCAACTTTACAACTTCTAATCTCTTCCCTTAGACTTCCTAATGTGTTTGATAGATCAAGAGAGTCTTCCTTTCCCTGTCGCCCAACTAATTTTTCCCATTCCACTTATTTCTCTTCAGGCCTGTGCGGGGAGTCATATGAACTATACTCAACCACTTTGATTTTCATCTCTTGGAATTATATTTTCCTGCAACATACCACTGTTAGACAAAACAAATAAAATCATAATCAAAAGCATTACCTCAATTTATTTCTAATGAGTCTCTTGCATTTGCACAAGTCAATCCATATTAGCACAATACATAATAATATCAACAACATATTAGTTCATGCATAAATCAAGATAATGACACCAAAACTATAACAACATCATGTACATGGATATAACAACAATAAAATAAAATAATTGACATGCATGCATGATAAACATATAGATTTGCATACAATATGCATTAACCTCGAGGTCCAGTGTTGTGAACTTTCTTTGATACCACTCTATAACACCCTGCCCCACATTTATCCACTTTAACATGCCTACCAGGGAAAACGTGAGTTGAGAGTTACAATGCATGACCCAACTTCCAAGATGCAGTTATAGAAATGGGGTCCACTTGTCCATAATTTACTGCAAACAACTAGAGACACATGATCACACTGTTATCAACCTAAATTTCCTCGGTGACCATTTTCCTTGAGCTTGGACCACTGATTGACCTAGATTACTTCTTAGTTGTATGAATACAGACCTGTTAGTGCAGCCAGAGGCCTCCAGCCGCACAGATAACCCATCCTTAGTGTGGTTGTGGCCAAGATCTCCTAGTTCTGATAGTTCGACCACAAACCTTAATCCATAAATTTAGGGTCAACATTCAAGCCAACTACCTAGACTTTTCCATAACTCTGTCAACAATATTTATGTCTTTGTACTCTATTTTTAGGCTTTGTTGTGGCTCATGCTTGCCCAACACATATTATTAATTTACTGAAACACTTTGTGACTATGGTACATGTAGTTCACGAATGCATAATTTGTTCATTGTTCTCATTAGTTTCAATAGATGTTCATCAAGAAGGTTTGATTCCCTCTTATACTAGCTACAATAAAACATACATTAGTTGATGCATCCATATAAATTATCTAAGAGCTTGCCAAACCATATATAAATAACAAGAAAACATCATATAACAAAAAATACACTATGCATGTAACATACACTTAACCAATAATGGAGCCATGATAAACTGGTTACATAATCAACACATTAAACCAAAACTTGTGCTCATTCATCTTCATTAAAGAATAAAACATATTAGCATATGCATAGTACCAACCAAGTATGGGACTTCCATGTTCCACCTGACCATAAATTGGGCTGAACCAATCCTTTCTTGCATCCCAATCACCGACATGCCATATTTCAAGTTTGAATTTGGGATTACATGGGATAAACCAAAACATAACCATGCAGGGAATCTAGAGGAAAACTACCTCCACCCTCAAGCCACAATGATTTCACTTAACACCAGGTCCAAAAATCACCAAAACCATTACAAGCTTGGATGCCTCAGAATTTATTCACCATACCTAGAGGAATTTTCCTATCTCCACCCACTTGTAAGGGGATTACCTGAAGAAAACAATTTTCACCCTCAACCCTTGGGATTTTCCTAAGACCACCTCAACTAGGATCCAAAATCTATTGGCATCCAAAGCTCAACCACACAGGGAACCCAATACATCATGGTTATCTAAGAAATGGCATAAGGTAAGGTTGTACATGACTATCAATCTAGGAAAATATCTATGCCAATAACAACAAAAATGACCAGCAAACCATTGCATGAACTATGCATTCAAATCCTAACAATATAATGTAAACATCCTCATTGTTACCTGCAAAAATCCTTCGACTAAGACTACTCTTTTCTCTGTTCTTTTTTTCCCTTGCTAGTTATTGTTCAAACCTTATTCTTGGATGCCACTCGAATTCCTCTTGTGCTTATTTATTTCCTTTCTTGTCTCTTGCTTGTCTTGCTTGTGTCTCGATGTTGTAGTGTTCTCCCTTTTTTTCCTCTATTTTCCCAAAGAGAATGCTAGAATGTTCTCTCTCCAATTTTCTTTTCTTTTTCTTCATTTTTCCTTGCATGCATATTCTTTTACTATTTTTACCTTTTTCTTGTCTCTTCCTCTTCCCCACTTGCTGAAGTGGAATTTCTTTCATTTTCCTTTATTTCTTTTGCATTTTTGCCTCATGTCCTTATTGGTCAGTAATAATAATTTTTCCATTTATTTCCTTTTGCCCCTTGCCCATAGTTAAAAAATAATTAACCACAAGTGGATCCCAATGTAATATTTTTCCCTCCATTTAGCTTGGAATATGTGTCCCATGACCTTGGTTTGATTTTTGTTTTTATAATGTCCATACATTATTTATTTACATGGAAATTTAACCCGTGGTTGTTACATTGGTGGTCGAAAGACATCAACCAATGATTATATTGTTGCTTTGGGCATTGGGAGTTGGGTGACTTCTTCTAGTTCAACATTTCCTCCATTGGCGTCGACACAGTCAATTATTGATTCTATGTTGGGTAAGCTCATTTCCTCCCTCTCAAATGATGATATTTCTTTGTTAGATAGAATTGCTTGCAATTCCTCTTCCCCTTTTAACCTGTTGTCGTTAGATATATGGAACCCTTTTTTTATAAACCCTACCTTATGTTCTGGGGTTCTAGCCAAAACTTATCTATTCACCCATTCTTTATATAGAATCTCTACTAATCGGTCATAATCTCAAACTTTGTTATTCCACATTTGAAACCCCTTTTTCTGTTTGTACCTCCTAATGGAGTCTCCAAGGAACATGACCTTGGAACTATGGATCCCTCTCTTATATCTTCTCTCAATTTTGCAAACATCGCCACTTGCTTTGCTTATTTGGCCTCCCTGTCTCCCTACAATGCTCCCATACCTTCATTTTAGAACACAACTTCCCAAAAAAATAAGAATTCGAGGAAGCAATATGCTCCTGATTGTCGCTGTTAAGGACATTCTCTACAAGACATTCCAATCTCCTTAGAGTCACCAAGGGCCCTTAGAGCTCAGTTTCCCTATTATGAGGGCTTTCAATGATTATATTGATTTTTAATGTTAGGGGTGTTGAGGGCCCTCATAAGGTCTATGCACTTTGCAAACTTGTCTTTGTTCGTCACCCTTTTGCTATCTTCTTTCAATAAACTATGGTTCATGCTATAAAGGCTAGATATTCTCTTTTGAAAATTTTTCTGGATTGGTTTTTATGTGCGGTGGATGTCGATGGGAGTTTTGGGGGCCTACCTATGTTATGGAACCATAGAGAGGAAAATCTGAAACCCTGCTCTTCTCTAGTGGGTATTATTTTGGAAGGCACTTTCAAAGGTTTAGATGGTCGAGTTCTTCTAGTCAATTGTTACGGTCTTTATAGAGAGAATTTCTAGAACCTTCTTTCTCGGAGTAGTTTGCTCTACTCCCCAAATATTATTCTAGTAGATAAACTTAACTTCACAACATATGCCCATGAAATCTTGGGTAATTCTGCTCTCCATGACACTTTCTTAGAGATGATTTCCAAATTAATACCGGACTTAAAACTTGTCGACCCCTGTCCCATCCCTTTGGGTGCAACATGGAAAAATGGTAGATCGGGAATTGATGGGGTGGTTAAGAGGTTAGATAGGTTTCTTCTTGCATAATCATTAACTTCCAGGGTGGTTAAGTATAGATCCTGGATTTTCCCAAATGTCATATTAGACCATTTTCCTATTTGCCTCCAACTTGATTTCAACGAATCTCGGCACAAGAATACTTTTACATTTAATCACTCATGGTTGAAGGAGGAATCCTTCCTTGCTTTGGTTCGTGATTGTTGGCTTGGTTATCATCTTGACCCCTCCCTATCCACCATGGCTTTATGGCAGTGTAAGATGTCTCATTTAAAGTCTCGTGTTAAGAGATGGGTGGGGAACTTCATTTGTGAACAATAAAGAGAATTGGAATGTCTTGAAGTTGACATTAATATATGTCAATTTTCTTATATTTCAACAGGTTTCCAAAATTCTCTAAAGCATGATCTATGTTCTTTGGCTGAGAGGAAGGCCTATGTTCTAAAAGCCAAAGAGGAAAGGTGGTGTTTAAAGAGTAAGGTCATTTGTATCCTAGAGGGGGATGGTAACACAAATTTATTTCACAAATTTTCTTCCTATAGGAGAAATAAAAATTCCATTTGAGATCTTTAGGATGGTGAGGGTAATTGTATTTTTTCTCAACTGGATTTGGGGAGAGAAACTAGAACACACTTCTCTGAGATTTATAAGGGTCTAGGGGATTGTATTCTTTAGGAACAACTTAAGTTCCTGCAACACTTCTCTTATTTTTTTCTTCAAATGACTCTAGCAGGATTGGTGCTTTGGTCTCTTTGGAAGAACTTCTAATTGTTCTTAAATAGTTTTCCAAGGATAAAAGTCTTGGTTAAATGGGTGGACTATGGATTTTTATTTGGCCTTCTTTGATCGGATTGGTCAGGATATGTTGAATGTTGTGGAAGAGGCTTGCATCTTTGAAAAGATATCTAGGGCCATAAATTCCACCTTCCTTACTATTATTATAAAATGCTATAAAGTTGCCTCCTTTGATGGTTCTCATCCAATCGCGTTGTGCAACTTACTTTATAAGGTTATTCCAAAAGTGGTGGTGAATCAACTCCCGGTTGTTCTCTCTTCTGCGATTTTTTTTGAACTATTCGAGTTTCTTCCTAATAGGCTCATTACTGATGCTATAGGGGTGGCCTAAGAGGTCATACACATTATCAAGACTAAGCATCGAAAGGACTTGATTCTTAAGGTGGATTTGGTCAAGGCCTACGATCGAGTTAATTGGGACTTCTTCTTCTTCATATCAGGTTGGACTGACATGTAACAAATTGGATTGTGGGGTGTATCTTTACTGCAAATTTTGCAATTCTCATAAATGGTCTTCCATCTCCTTTCTTTTTCCCTTTCATTGTCTACGACAAGAATGCCCATTGTCTTCATTGATATTCCTTTTGGCCATTGAAGGATTGAGCAGAATGATCAACAATGCCAAATTAGTTGGCAATATCAAAGGTGTAAGGGGTTTTAAAGACTTTTTAATCATCCATTTACTTTTTGTTTATGATGTGATATTTTTGGTGTTGGAATTGTCTTTGAATGACAGACTTGTAATGCCATTTTCTCTTCCTTTTGTGTTATTTCTGGTATGTTGATAAACCTTGAGAAATGCTCTTTTATCCAATACAATGCTCCTGTTAAGGTCTATAATAGTATTTCTTCCTTTCTTCCCTACACATTTTTCTCAAATGGAGCTTGCATTTACCTATCTTGGCTATTTTCTTAAGCCAGCCTGTTATTTAGTGGAGGACTAGATGTGGTTACACAAACATATTGAACAACATACCAGCCTATGGTGCCACAGGTGGTTGTATATTGGAGGGCGGATGACATTTTTGAAATCAACCCTTGAATCTATCCTAGTCTATTGGCTCCTGATGTCGAAGGTTGAAAAGTCTAGCCTAAGAAATATTAGACAGGTCATGTTTAATCTTTTATGGGTTGGATAGAAGGGGAAGAATGCCTTTCATTTGGTCAAATGGGAGACTCTTTCTCAACCTAAAGGTAGTGGAGGTTGGGGTTTCAAGAACCTCCACAGGTTTGGACTTGCCCTAGACATGAAAAGCCTTTGGGGAGTTTCAACTGGCTCTGGCTTATGTAACAACATTATGTCAGATAAATACTTGTATAATCAACCATTTTTATATTGGCTCTGGTCAAGACGGTCGTTGAGTTTTAATGGGTGGTCAAACATCTAAAGGGGCTTGCTAGCTACTCTCTCATGGATCAAAAAATGGTTGGTTTGGAAGGTGGGTTGTGGAGATAAATTTTTATTGAGTACCAACCCCTTTATTGGGGGGGAGACCTTTTATAAACTTTCTCCAAATCTTAGTGCAAATATGAATGCCTGTGGTATTGATCTACTTGGTCATATTTTTTTTGGTAGTTCTCCCAACCAACAAAAAGGTAGATGATTGTATTCTATGGATTTGGGCCTATGGGTCTCTTTAGCCTTCGAGTGGGATGATTTTGTTGACAACTTGTATCACAATGGTTTATTACTGAATGACAGGGAGGATACTTTAGTTTGGTTCGACAAACCTTCTACCATCCAAGTCACGACAAGATTAGCTTACAATGTTATATCTGTCACATTCGATATTTTTTATTCTTCTTGGTGGAAACAACTCATTTGGAAGTGGTCAATCCCTCCAAAACTTAAATGCTTCATTCAAGTTAAGGCATGGATTCAATGGGCCTAATCTTTGTATTCTACGCATGAGGGGGACGAAAACAATGGAACACCTCTTCTTCAATTGTGACTTCTCCAGGGTTTTGTGGCAGGAAGAAGTTTATGCACTTAACCTGTGGGGTTTTGGTCTGAATGTTCATTTGGAATTGTGTTTATGTTGGTGGCTTAGTAACATGGGACACTACAAATTTCTTCCACTTTACATTGCTTGGGACATTTGGAAAGTTAGAAACAAGAGGATTTTTTTAAGGTCCCCACTTCAAAATTTCATGGATCCTTCCGCAGATTTTGGGCTTTTTCTTTGACTACCTTAAGCCATTGAAAACTAGAAAATCTTGATTCATCTCATTCCCGACAACTCCTCAGATGAATATAGATGTGTTCTTCGATGGGCTCAACATAGGGGCATCTATGCTTATGGTGGTCATACTTATCTGCCTGGAAATTACTCTATACATTTCTGATTGAATGCGGGTGGTGGTTCAAATATTAAGGCTGAGATAGTTGCAGCCTGGGCCCTTCTCTATGTTGTTGCATCACTAGAGATTGTTTCCTTGCAGGTTTCTGATGACTCAAGTTGTGTTGTCGATTGAATGTCCCGAAGAAGCCGCTTGTAGGTCCTTCACTTGAAATGTTAGATGGATAGAATTCTAGCATTAAGAATAACTTTTCCAATCACTTTCCATCCTCCATATCCACATGGTTTGAATATTTTAGTGGACATCCTCTTGAAACAAGGCTGCAGGAGGAGGAAGGGTACATCCATCTTGCCAATTTTTAGGGACAACACCTGGTGGCAAGGGGGAGATACAACTCCCCAATGGACCACAACCAGGAAGACTTCAGTTTAGATAAGCTTTTCTTTTTGGAGGCCTTTGATTACCTACTTTTGTTGTTGTTTTTTATGATGTTTAATACTTTAAGACAATTTTTGTCGAGGCTTTATCTAGAACTGTTGACAACAATCCTTTCACTTTCTTATATAGGGCTGCTAATTTTGTAAATTTTGTAATTTTCCTTGATCAAGTGGTTTCTTGTAAAAAAGCTGGTCATTTTTTACTATACATGCCCTTGCCTGACTCTTTTTGCAGGGAATAATATAGTGATTGTACTCATTTTATATCTAATGAAAGGATGAATTTTCCTCTCTCTCTCTCTCTCTCTCTCTCTATGTTAGTAGTTGAAAGTAAAAAAATAAGTTAGCTCTTAATAAAAGGTAGATGTGTAGTTCATTTAATTCTTAATATAAACTTGATAAAATATTTCAATGTTAGTAATTGAAAGTGAAAAAATTCAGATGCCCATGGGGTTTTGGATTGACGATGAATGGATGCATTGTTAAGGCACTCCTTTCAGTAGGTCACTGGTTCAAATCCCTCGTGGGAGCTTACCTACCCAAAAAAAAAAAGTGAAAAAAATCAATTAGTTTTAAATAAAAGGTCGATGTGTAATTCATTCAGTTCTTAATATAAAATTGATATGTAGCATTTCAAAAGTATTATTGATAATAAAAAAATGTAATGTGGGTCATACGTGAAATATTTCAAATCTAGGGTTAAGCAATAGTGAAGTGTTTTTAAAAATAAATTAATAAAAAAACATTTTAGTGTGGATAATGTAGTTCAAAATAATATATTCCAATGCCCATGTTAAGTAAAATATTTTAATGTCAACTTATATAGTTAATATATAAATAAAAATCTATGCATATATTATATAAAGCAGTGGATTTTTTCTGGTTAAAACATTTCAACTAGTCTCACAATTCTACATTTTCGCTCTTTTTCACTTATATTTTTGTGTCAAATTTTTCTGAAATCAAGCAAAATTTTGTTGGAATTGTAAATTTAAGCTGTGTAGTACACACAATCCAAGTCCCTAAGGGGATTTTCAAGCCATTGAATCTATTCATGCATTAAAAATGCACTTTAAACAATGAAAATTTCCATATGGAATTTTTCATTGTTTAAAGTGCATTTTTAATGCATGATATCTATATATATATATATAATATATATATATATAATATATAACCAAACTAGAGATACACTCTAGATCCGTGCTTAAGATGGAACTATACTGATAAACATATTTTTCCATATTTAGACATACATTTGAATTATGTATTTCGAATTATGCCATTTTTCTCAATGAGATATATGGAACCCATACACAGTATAAAATATCATTTTGAAATAGTTTAATTCAATAAAGGCATTGACATAACTTAGATTAGGAGTTCCCTCATTCATTCACACAAATGATTTATTAACTCAAAATAAGGAAGAAATATAAGAGTTCTTTAGTATTGTTAATTTACTTACACCACTTCTATTTAATAGTTGTAATTTCCTTTATTGTGAAAAACAAGTCTTTTCTATTAGAAATTGAATTATGGTGGGTAACTTGACTATGATAACCAAGAGAAATGACTACACTATCATTATTAGGAGTTACATGCTAACTAAGATTTAGAAATGTAAATAATTTTACTATGTCTTTCAAATATTGAACATTGTTCCTTTGTCATATTGACGAAAACACTATATAGATATAAAACTTGTCTAAGAATACAAAAAATTATTGGAAGAAGTAAAAGAATAAAATCTCTAACACATTTTAAAAACATCAAATTAATAAAACCTTTCATGTGCCTCCACTAATTTCAATAAACAATGGTCACTAAGAACTAATGTCTAATCTATGATTCACATTTATTTTGATACATAATGCTCGAAGAAAACTAATTTACCAAATTCACAACATTGACATGTAGTTACATAATTTTCTTAAGCAACGTTTGAAGAAGAACCAAAGCAATAACTATCTAAAGAGTGAAGGTATTGATTAAAAGAGAAATGCCCAAAAACAACACCTCAATATAAAACCTACCTTACAAAAACTACTAAAGGAGTCCATATTGTCAAAACAAGGTCTTCAAAAATAGATTTACTCTCATCCTAAATTAGAACCATCAATTTTGAGTTTATAAGGCCTAACTTAAACCTAAAACATATGTTGTTATTCCAATATATAACTCCCAATCTTCACCACTATAAACTATACCTCAATAAGCTTAGTTAACTTTGGATCATATGTCTAATAAAGCTTCAAAGGGCATTGCACTACTATATATATTGGAAGCAAAGCAATAAAGAATTTTGATTCTTCTTGAAAGGAATGATAGTACTTCCCCCCCTTCAAAGTGTGAAGTCAATACATGTCCCCATGTCATATTAATTTATGCTACAAATATAAATGGTGGAAGTATCCTTATATTAGATTATAATAGAGCAAAGGGGACACTTATTCTAGTTGTCATTTTCGAGATCCCTTTCTCCCACCATCAAGTACCATATAATACAAGGAAAATAAAGGATGTAATTACATAATTAAAAAAATGCCCTATCCTTTGAGGAAATTTATAATTATATCTAAAATGGATAAGGTGGTTTAAGAGTTCTCTTTTCCATTATTAGGTTGATAAGCTCATTAACAATAACGAATGCATGCTTCTGTACCTCTATTCAAAACATATTCAAATCCTTCAGAAACAATATATGAGAGAATATATGACATCTCCTTTCTCATTTTCACAAGTGCCACTATTAAAGGACAACTCCAAGGAGATTTTTGGCAAGAGCCAACTTGAAATGGGTTAAACATAAAATTGTTGTTGTTTTTGAGGAAAGAGTACTTGGATTAATTTAGAGCAATGCAAGTCTTACCTAATATTGTTGTTGCTTTTCTCAATGAAAGAGGAGAGAAATGACAATAACTTCTTGATAAATATGAAGTCACAATGGTAGTGAAGATCATGTTACACTAAAACCTTATTGTACATTGTAAAAAATGCAACTTGGTAGATACAAATTTTGTTCGATTTCAAATGATATTCAATTTTAAAAATTTGTGATTACACCCAGTGATAGTGATTGTCAAAACGGGCGTGTGAGTATCTGATAATCTAAGTTTCCAAAGGTTCATGGGACTTAATTCTTGAATATTGGCATTCTACCTTATGTGTGAAATGTATCATACATGGTTTTAACACATGGACTAAATAGATAGCTTCAAGCTATGAGAACACTATACCACAAAGGTAGTACTGTTAGCTTGCATGCTTCTAATGCATTTTCCCAATAGTTTGTAGAGAATATACAAATTCACTTTACTTATCAACACCTATAGGGATTTGAATATATTTTTTCATAAATCACATCGATTTATACTCAAATCATAAGAAAAAAAATTCTAGAACAAAGATGCGTACTTATCTTATCCAATAATTTAACCAAGCAATTGTTCGAGTGTGGGCAACTTTCACCCAAATGTAGGTATTTGTTAAGGATGAAATCCCTTAACTGGGCTATGATACCATGATAGTGTAAAAGGAAAATGTAGAACTCTCAAGTTAGTATCCCCATCTGAAAAATCAATAAGAGAGTAGCTAAGGAACCCACTATTGAGTTCTTTAGTTAGATCACTTTTTGGAACTCACAATACCTCCCTCACACAAAAAAGACATATACTTCCTTCTTTACTCAATAATAGCTTAATAATTTTTTCCTCCAATACTCTTAAGTGTGTGTATAGAAAGTCCAAACTATTGTTTATTTCAAATTTAAGTATAACCAAATTTCTCTTGTTTTTTTGGGCATTTTAGGTTCAACTTTCTTCAAGGATTGTAAGGGTGTTTCTCTACTTAGTTTGATTTCCATTGTTATATATCAATCGCTTCATTTTTCTCTCTATGGCTTCATCTTCCTTTTCCTATTCTCTACTAGCCTCTATATTTCTTTCTTAAGGCTATTGATTCCCATAGTATGACAACTCCCTTTTCCAAGGTAAAAACTCACTCTTTCTCTTCCCCATTCTTTCCATAAATAACCTCCTCTCTTGTAATTCAAAATTTCTTCTCTTGGGATAAGTGAAAGGTGACAAGAAGGGTCCTAATCCAACTTCTCTTAGTTCCAATAATGAGAGGGAGGGGGAGGGGGAATTTCCCAGAATGTAAGAAGTGGTTGCCTAGATTTAGGAGATAGTTAGGTAGACTTTTCCTATCTCAAATTCCGCCATAGGTTAAGCTCAACATTCAAGAGTGAAAGGTTGACATAATGTCTTGGTGGATAGGATGAGTAAACACAAGAAATATAAGTATCTAAGCATATAGATATTCCTTTAGATCATCTTATCTTTCCCCTCTTATGGTATCATAGCTCCTTTAGGTACTCATTCTTAGTCAATTTGTTTTGGACCATCAATTTTAGTTTTCAAAATCACAATTAACAAAAACACACCTAGACATCCATAAGTTGGGCCTTGCCTTAAGCTCCATACTAAGACTTTATATAATATGCTTACATCATTAAAGCATATACATAATAAGATTCAAGACATTTGGAGGGTCAAAACTAGGACATTACATTCTAAAGTTGTGCATAAGATTTATGAAGCAAAATTAGCCAAATGCCTACATACTTGACATCACACCATATTGTGTGTTTTTGGAAATATTTATTCATTTTCAATCCATTACTAGTGTTTCCTCTCCTCCATCATGAAAGCATTTTTAATTATTTATTTTTTCTATGAACTATGTATATCTTATCACTTGCACATTAACATAAAATGTTATCAACACATTTATCAAATGCTTTAATAACCACCCATCTAGATCCATTTTAATCCCAAATCCAACAAGTGTCGAGATATATCAAATCCCTTGATGTGTAAACTTTTTAATCATTTAAAATGGATATATGATGGATACAGTCCATAGAATTGAGAACTCAAAAACCCATAACTTGCAAAGATATAGATATATAAAAATAAATTTTGGTTATTGTAAAATAATATATATTTTTATATAATAATATTTTTAGATACATGTAAATTTGTACACTTCTCTATTTTTATCTCTATATAGCAACAATTATATGTATATATCATATCTCTCTTCCACACACACACACACACACACACACATATATATTTGTATCTATATTCAGTGAAGATGTCATATTGTTACTCTTTTTTAATATGAGTATTGTATTTTTGTTTTCAAGCTTGAGAAAAACACTTTTGTATGTACCAAATTTGTGCTTGCACGCATCACAATATTTGTGCATAAATGCATCATTCTTCTTTGTCATGTGCATGCTTGCATTTATATATGGATGCCATTTCACCTAAAGTCTTGACGATGATGAATGTAAAGCCATTACATCTCAAACACTCCACTTTGGAAGTTCATAATAATTAGTGGATTTAGATAATATAGTGATCATCCATGATGATTTAAGGGTAGCCAAGGCCACTATCCATATAATGCAAATGAATATGAATATAGTTCATCAAATAAAAGTTGAGCCCGGTGCCTTAAAAAAATGAAATGACAAACTTGAGTGAAAAGATAGGACAATTGATAGTAACTTATGAGCAAAGGATCCTCACCATAAGAAAAAAGCCATGAGAGGTCTTCAAATTCTTTTAGATAAAAAATTGTAGTAGCCTCCACAAACAATACATCTTCCACTATGAGCTTACTGGTGGATGAGTTTTTGAGTCTTAGGACAAAGGGACAGTTGAACAACCTTCTTCAATAACTTAGATAGTAATCTCATTGTTCTTTACTAGGTTATATGGATAGAATTGAACAATTCTAATACGAAATCTCAAACCCACCCAATCCTTCATATTCTAAAGGTACATAACTCTTTCAAAGTAGTCAAAGGAGGATTAAAGGGAATAGGCAATTTTCACATTCAATTTCAATAATTATGCAACCAATGAAAATATATAAATTGAGGTTACAACAATTAAAAACATCAAACAAAATGTATAAAAGGTGCATATAAGATAGATAAAAAGCCTAACCTTGCACAAAGTCACACAATCTATGAATATCATACACTTGGAATCAAAGCATTGAATATGGTAGCCATGTATTGTTATTTTTGTTCACATTTTCACACTAGTAAATAAAAGATGGAGTAAGCTAATATCATAGCAAAAAAACCCTCAAAGTTGTAGAGAGATTAGAATTTTGACTTTCATCGCTCAATTTTGGTACCTAGAGAGAAATTTGCTACATCCATAAAAAATACATTGAAAAGAACGAAATAAGTAGATGCAGTGAATATTAATAGTTTGTTCATATAAATATTAATAGAAATGTCATGTGTAAACATTTTAATTTTTTTTTCTTCTAAAATACATTTCCTAAAAATACCCATTAGGTATTCCCTTTCATTTAGATAATGATACTAAGGTAAACTAGATATTATAGAAACTCAAAGCTTTATCAATACAAAGCTTTATCAATATTATAGAAATTCAAAGCTTTTTTTTTCTTCTTCCGGAAAAGAAAATTCATAATTTCATAAAAGAAATTACATATTGTAGATGCCCGAAGGCATATGCTGTATGTGGCATACGTCCACCATCAGTGTCTAGTTGTAGAAAATGAAAACCCATAGGGTGTACAATATTGGTGCAGAGACCATCAAAAATGAGATAGTATCGCCCTTACATAGATAATTCTAATTACTAGCATAATAACTGAATATATACAATGCATATACAAAAGTTCAAAATCATCAAAAAAGCTGATAAGGATAGAGGTTGTTGCCTCACTGGAGTGCCTCATCAATATAAGACCTATGAAAATATTGGTAAGTCCCTGCTGGTGTAAATTCAACGATCGTCCACTCGCCTAGAGGACGATGTGTCGCTTCTTTCGATAGCTCGTCAGCAGTTCCATTTCTTTCCCTGTAGATGTGAGAAATAGATATCTGGTTAAAGAATATTTTGAAAAAAACAATTTCTTCCAAGATGTTTCAAAGAGTATGCATGACAGACAGTCCTGTTGCTAAACCAATCAATTACAGTCTTTGAATCGCCAAATATTTGCAAATTTCGACAGTTTTTTGTAATGGAAAAATATAAAAGGTGTCGCAGAGATATCAACTCGCCGTGGTTGTTTGTTCCCGGTCCAAGTCCCATGCTAATCTGAAAGAAATGGGTTTCTGATAGGTGAAGAAGTATGCCGCCACCACAGCGATGCTGTTGGGCGGCACCATCAAAATAAGCCCACGGCATATCTTTATTTATCTGCTCCTGTCGAATATCTCTGGGCTTTTTATGACTGATCTCGTTTGGTAGTTCTGAGAATGTCGCGCAGATTATGGGGTGTGTAAGGTTCCAATTTACTTGTCTATCCTAAAAAATGATGGTATTCCTTTTGATCCATATATACCATGAAACCAGGAAGGGGAGGTTCCTAGGCTTTTTAGCCGCCACGGTGCTCCATCACTGTTCCCACGCAGTGCTGATATCTGCCCCCTGCCAGTTCACATTTAGATTTAGAGTTTGTATGACCTGTGACCAGATAGTTCTGGTGGTCGGACATGTGAGGAATAGGTGAAGGGTTGATTCTTCATCTTGCAGGCACATCACACATCGGGACGGACCCGAGAAAGCCCTCTTTTTTAAATAAGAACCAGTGGAGACTTTATTCTCCAATATGTTCCACATTAACAACCTGGTTCTTGGAGGAGCATTCAGTTTCCATAGAGAGACCCACCAGCTTTTGAGGTGCTCAGGTTTTATGTCTTCAATGATTTTGTCATAGCCCATCTTCGGTGTATATTGGCTAGATTTTGATAGTGCCCATTTGAGTTCATCCTCCTCTGTCCTTAATCTGACATGCGTCTTAGCAAGGGCCTGAATGTATCTCTACCATACCTCGTTCCACTCAATAGGGATATTCCAGTGCTGTCCATTCAACCAGGCCTGAGAAAATAAGGTAGAATTCTGCTGGTCGCCAATCTGTGAAAGATATTTAATGCCTCTGTTATTGAGATGGAGTACCAACCCATCGGGTAATCTATGGGAATTTCCGCATCCTGGCCATGGGTCAATACCAATGTGGATAGATGCGCCATTGCCAATTTTCCATATCAAACTATCCTTTATAATGGGCATAGCATTGAGAATAGCCCTCCATATCCCTGAGATACCTTTTCTGTTCCAATTCGGCCTTCTGATCCAGTCAGTGATGGTCAATGGCCAGATATATTTGTGATGTATGACTTCCGCCCATAGTTTGTTCTGTTTCAATAGGAGCCATCCTTGTTTAGCAGCCAAGGCTTGTGCAAAAGCCGGGAGTGATTTAAGTCCCCACCCTCCCCACTTCTTAGGAGTAGCAATTTTGGTCCATTTAACCCAGGCAAAAGTCTTGCCCTCTTTTTTTCCATTCCAGAGGAATTTACAGCAAATTTGTTGTATTCTGTGTAGAATACCCCTAGGTATCCAGCCAAGGGACATCCAGTATACTGGTGTGGCTTCGTGGACTGATTTTATAAGGGTAAGTCTGCCCGCTTTAGGGAGGAGCCTGTGATACCAATAGCTAATTCTCTTTTCAACCTTGGTAATGAGCCAGGTCCAATTTACAATCTTGTATCCATCTGGTTTTAGCCTGAAGCCCAGGTATTTGATTCCCTCCAACAGGACAGTTTCTTGGAAGGAAAATTTTTGCAAAGCAAGCTGCGATTCCTGTAGGGTACAAGCTGATAGGGATATGGTGGATTTTCCCCTGTTGATTTCCATTCTTGTAGCTCTGCAGAAAAGGTTCAGAATCTCATTGAGCGAGGTAGTATCCCAGACGCTTCCATTCAAGAATATCAGGATGTCATCAACAAAAAGTAGATGAGTTAGATAAAAGTGCTCCATGATTTTTAGCCCACTAATTTCCCCACTCCTTTTGACGGATGCTATAAGTCTGCTCAGGCCTTCCATAACTAGCAAGAAGAGGAGTGGGGATAGTGGGTAGCCCTGTCTGATTCCCCTGTCAATATTGAAAGATGAAGTGGCCGATCCATTGATCAAAATAGCAAATGAAACAGATGAGATACAACCCATGATCCAGGTTATGAGAGCGGGGGAGAATCCCAAATGGGTGAGGATCATTTTCAGATAAAGCCAATTTACTTTGTCAAAGGCCTTCGCAAGATCTATTTTGAGGGAAATGCCCTTGAGGTTCTTAAGTTTGATAGAGTGAAGGGCTTCCTGGGCTGTACCAATGGCATCTTGAATGTGGCGGTGATGGAGGAAAGCGAATTGCTCCTGGGAGATATGAGATGATAGGATGGGCTTGATGCAGTTTGCAATGATTTTAGAAATAATTTTGTATAGACAGTTGCATAGAGAGATGGGCCTGAAGTCATTGAACGAAGTTGAGGAGTCAGATTTAGGAATCAAGGCAATGTAGGTGAAGTTCATAGGGGGGTGAATATGCCCAGTGATTCTGCTTCCTTTGATGACTGCCAGCAGATCCTCCCCCAACAGCTCCAGAAGAGCCAGATAGAACTCCACAGGCCAGCCGTCCGGTCCCGGACTCTTATCTTTCTTGAACCATTTTAGTGTTCCTTCCAATTCCTCCATTGTGACTGGTTGAATCAACTCCTCCATATCCTCAGGCTTAACAAATCTAGGAAAATGTCCTGCCAAGTTGATAATTTCTGGGAGGTTGATGGCAGTCGGAGCTGTAAATTGCCTTTTGAAGTGTGATATACCCAATCTAGCCAATTGTTGGTATGTTGTGGCCCATCCTTCTGGTTCATTAGGCAGCTGCTAGATAGTATTAGAGGCCTTTCTGCCATTTGCAAGGTTGTGGAAGAACTTAGTACTGCTATCTCCTGCTTGTAACCAAATTGCTTTGCTTTTTAACCTCCACTGTTCTTCTTTGTCTTGTAGCAGTTTGATTTTTTTTCTCCAGGTTGTTCAGAAGTATTTTTGAATCCTCCGTTTGGAAGCCAAGCCCCTGTTCATCCATAAACTGTGCAATCTGCAACTCAATATCCGAGAGGTGCTGGTCTTCTCTCAATCTCTTCCTCTTTGCCCAACCCTCAGTCATGATCCTGAGAGTTTTGAGTCTTTCGCAAAAATCTGCCGCCTTCCTCTGTGCCCTCAGCGGGGGTTGAGATCTCCAGAATCCCGAAACAAGGTTGATGAAGTTTGGATCTTGTAGATGTCCAGAGAAGAATTTGAAGGGGGCGCGGGGCTTCTTAGTAGGTCCACTGACTTGGAGAAATATGGGATGGTGATCGGATAAGCCTCCAGTTCCTACCCATTGTCTGTACAGAGGTAGTCTATGGATGAGGTCTTCATGGATGAGGAATCTGTCCAATCTCCATCCCAAAGCAACTTCCCCCGTTCTTCTGTTATGCCAAGTAGGGACCTTTTTGTTCATGGGAACATCAACTAGTTTGTATGAGTCCAGTAATGTACTCATCTGCTCTGAGATTGGGTCTAGTTGTGCATGGTGGCCCCAGGATTCCTCCAAACCCAAGGAGAAATTTAGATCTCCTCCAACAATGGTTGAATTTGTGACAAAATTATTTTCCAATAGATTGAGCCAAAAAGCCATTATGTTCTAATTTGGGACATAAATGTTGATCACTTTTAATGTGATCCCGAGTTCCCCCATGAAGATGTCCATTCCAATGAATCCCCAACTGCCCCAGGATGAAAGGATCTTGAAAGTCATGGGGTTTATGCCAATAGCAAGGCCACCGGATTTGCCGTTTGCATCCAAACCTTGAAATATGCAACCCGGCAAGATGGTTTGAAGAGTTCTCACAGAGATGTCCGAAGAGCAAAGTGTCTTCCATAGAAAGAGAATGTCACATTTGGCTTCCTGTGCGAGCCTTTTGAGAGCCAAACACTTTTTGGGGTTGGCTAATCCCCTGCAATTGTAGGAGAGCCAAATCATGGGGAACCAAAGGCTAAGGGCTCAATTGCTCTAAGCGCCCTCTCAATGGTGCATTGTCGGCCTCTAGCCACATCTGCCACAATAGACTGAATGGCAGACTTTATTTTGGATGGACGACCCCTAGAAGGTTTATGCTTTCGTCCAGGGGAGAGTCCCAGACCCAATACGTTAGGACAGACCCGAGGTCGAAGATGGTATGGATGCGAACCCGAGCCAGTATGGGAGGTAGATAGGGTAGGGGGAGAGGATATCATCCTAAGAGAGGAGGGAGTGGTGCAGAAGGTGGGGGGGCGGGAGGGGCAATGGAGCATGGAATAGAGGGGATAGGGCCCGGTACAGTGGAGGGAGGATGCAGAGATGTGTGCAATACAGAAAACATAACATCTGAAAAAAGTGCAGAGGTTATGGGATGAGACTCATTACTCGGGGCCGATGATGCTTCCACTGCAGACTTGGAGCGGGTACGAGGTGGAGTGGACGCAACTTTCCACCTACTAGTTGTCTTCTTTGTAGCGGCATTCCCCGCCACCGAGGGGATCTCACTCTGGTTCAATTCACCCTCACCTTGCTTAATGTCGCCTTTGTTCAGCTCCACTGAAGGTTGTTGCTTTGTTCCCCTTGAATTTTCCAATGTCACCCTAGAGAGCAGTGGGCAATCCTTGTATAAGTGGCCTACTTTATGGCACCTTCTACACCTAAAAGGGACACCTTCATAGTCCAGAAGCTGTTTGCACGAGAAGTGTCTTCGGTGTAAAGTAATTTTTTCCTCCAGCCCTGCCCTGGTATCAAGATGAACTAATATCCTCGCCATAGTCATAATTCCTGTTTGTTCATAGGATTGGTCGTGTTCAAGATAAGTACCCAGTGCATCTCCAATGCGCTTGAACACCTGAGGGGTCCAAAATTGCATAGGCAGTCCCGACAGTCTGACCCAAATAGGCCCAGCACCAAGCTGTTCACGCTCCGGATCAAAGAGGGGATCCCATCGCTTCAGAAGAACCGGAGCTAGCTCGATATGCCAGAATTGAGACAATATCCATTCTGTGTATTCCGCTCTATGAAAATGTAGAGCAAACCAGCCTCTTGCTAGGACCTTTATAGTTGGCAGTTCCTTCAGTAAGGGGCCCCAAATCTCCTCTGTCCATTGTCGCAATCTTTCCATAGAATATGTCCGACCACGGACTCGTCCAACTAGTACTTTCCTCGCAGTATCAATTGCATCCGCCATTTGAACGTCCTCCCCAAATGTCAGGTTTATATCTGAGTCGATGGCCCGGAGACACCGACCGTTTTTTTGCTTGTCTGAGCGCCTGCCGATAGGGAAGTCTTTGAGGAGCTTTCGACAGGGGTCCGAGGTGCTGTGCTGGGCAGACTTGGCCGGGTGAGCAGATAGAAGCGGAGAGCTAAAGCAACCCGAGTGAATAGGGGAGAGAGGGTTAAGGCTGCAGGATCCGGGATGAATGGAAGGACGAACGAGGCGCAGTGTATTGGAGGGTCCAACCGGTGCCAAGGATATGGTGGAGGGGTTTATGGGCTGGGAGGTAAGTGAAGGGGTAGGTAGAGGTTGCTGAGAAGGGTGAGGTAGGGGGGAGTCAAAGGATGGGGAGGTCTGCAAACAGGAGCCCAACAGATGAAGTGTGGCTGGCGAGAGAGGAGGGCACTCTAACACCAGAAGGTTCGCTATGTTGACAACCGGATGCTGCTTTTTCCTAGAGCGCGGTGAGTGGTGTGACGAATGTGCAACAACTGGTGAGCTAGGCATGTCTTTACCCCAGGGATCCATAGTTGGCTGATTTTTATATGCCCAGATATCTTGGTCTGGCATGGGGTCCTCCTCGTAGTCCACGAGGTCCTCTTCCACCATGGAAAACTGACAAACCTGTTCTGACCACCGACCTCGGGGACCGATCGCAGGGAAACCGTAATCTCAAATTTAAAAACAATGAAACGACTGAGCAAGAGACTGTAAACCCTTATACAAACCGTAATCCCGATATGGGTCAACACCATATAATAATGATAGCCTTCAAACAGGGCCTGCGGGTGTCACTATTCCGAAGATTCAAACCAGGTCAAAAACCGTCCATGAAACCTGCGTTATCACCAACTGCAAAAACTAGGATTTAACCGTTCTCCTCCATGGCTCCGCTCAAGTTCAAAACTTTATCAATACAATATTTAAGACCATTATAAGACTATACTCATTAAAAATTAAAAAAATTTAAACCTAATCATCATTGTTTAATAACTTAACTTTAACCCGACAGTGAAGTTAACCTGCGTTATCACCGACCGCAAAAACTAGAATTTAACCGTTCTCCTCCATAGCTCTGCTCAAGTTCAAAGCTTTATCAATACAATATTTAAGACCATTATAACACTATACTCATTAAAAATTAAAAAAGTTTCAACGTAATCATCATTGTTTAATAACTTGACTTTAACCCCGACAGTGAAGTTATGCTTTCAACCTAGAGATTTGCGGGTGCAATCAATTTTATAATATATAGTTGGTGGTGGCGTGCAGGAATTGGATAGCCATAATCCTTCCACCTGGCTGTATCTGTGAAGTCCTTTCTCAGTTCACATGAACGCCTGGGCCACATATTTGCGAGTCTTATGAAGATATCCAAGTTCCCACGCTTGGATAATCGTAATAAGTTGCATGATGGCCTGAAAGGTACACATCCATGAGGATTTGAAGCTCGCGAGGGAATCACAAAACTTGCTCTAAATGGCCGTTGCCATGTTGACGTGATTTGATATGCGGGACGTCGATATCTGCAATTTTGTGGAGGAAATTTGGCATGAAGTGTATCGTACAGAAAGATGACACGTAATTGATTGATCCACAGATGAATTTATAATAAGTTTAATCAGAAAGACAAATTTGTTCTGAACGTATAGTCCTGTTCCAGGTGCTGAAGGGATAGGCCGGTTCGACGAACATGTGGGGGAGCGGGAATTGGAGCGCCCCTCACCCTGAATGTACTGCAATTGCAAGCAGCCCTCGGTTTCACCGCCAGAGAGCTCACCTGCACCATGTTCCATTTTCATCATCATTCCCCAGGAATCGTAATTGTGGCGTCTTCTTCCTTCCGTATCCGCATACTGACTCCATGATCAAGGTCCCTTCTTCCAACCCGCCCGCCCCCCGCCCCCCCCAAATTTGAACTCAGTTAAAGAAATACAATATTCCAATAGTCGAATTTGCTTCTTGACATATCAATCTTTTGACAGGTGCGGCCTAAGAGAAAGCAGGGTTGCAGAGTAGCTCCGCAGAGGCAGGGGAAGTGTCGGGCAGCAGTCAGTTTTCCTAATCTTCAAGCGGATGACTTTAGGCATCCTCTTGATAGACAGGCAAGAGCATCCTTCCTTCCTTTCACTTTATCTCCATCTTCGGCTTCTTCTTGTTCTTGCTTTGTATACAACTATTTCGTAATTATAATTACAATTCTTCGTCAATGGCATATGGCATATAGTAAAGCGGTGGTGTTTCATACCTAATCCGATCCCATCAGGTTTAGATCCCCTCAAGCATAAGTTTGACCTCTAGGGCCATCTCACCTTTGCAAGTGGACCGTCTCAAGCTGTAAAGGCCAAGTGCATGTCCAACGGACTATGACTAATATATATCCCTCACTTCTTAGCGGAAGGGGTCTTGCTGGTATATTGTAAATCAATTATATTCTGTTACATATTTCACAGACTTTCTGGGCCTCAATAATAAGCATCTTGGAAATTAAATTAATTACAATCTGTTAAGTAGGGACAGGTTGCATGTGTTGTGCTTCTTTATAAGAGGTCAGCTCAAATTCAGAGGGGTAGAGTATATACGGTTTCAGTGACTGGTGTAAGGAGGCAGATCCCTATCCCATAAACAAGGGGTTGATATAGCGTCTGGCTTGTCAGTGACCTTAAAATTAAATTATTATTATTATATTCATTACATCCACTTTGATGAGAGAAAAACTACCTTCCAGGATCACAGGCATCCAAAAGCCCTTGAATTCCACATTAATTTCCATCCTTGCAATTAATCTCTTATTTGAGCTATTGAGTTCACAAAATATTTCAATGGCTTTCGGACAGTGCCACCTTATTACTTCCATATGTTTTGTTGAAGTAACCATTCAGTATCAGAAGGCTAGGATTAATGTGCAACACTCTACACTCCTAGTTGCAGGCTTGGTTAAAGTTAACTAGCCTAGGGTTTAAATCGGCTGTTTTGCTAAGAATCAATATTACGCATCAGGTTCCTTCACTCTGCATGCGGTTTAGTTGTGCTAGACATCAAAATTTTGCCTAACCTATACCTCGAAAAAGATTTAATGTTTATTCATTCTTGGGATATTGCTTAATTAACTAAATATCCGAGGCTTTGCTTTTTCAAAGTATAGAAATATTAATGCCATATGTGAAAAAAGACTTGCGTAGATACTGAGAAAGGGCAATCAAGAGGAAGCCAGACAGAGCTGGGGCAAGTACATTATCATTCTGATGGAAATCCCGTAAGAAGTTATGGATGGGGATTCCTATTAAGAACCAATAGAGCTGTAGAAGATTTTGCATGGGGAGATGGATGATGTTGGGTCAAGAAATTGGGCATTAAAGGATTGGTGGAGCAGAGACCATGAAGATCCAATGACAGAGCACACAGGGAAGCGCTCAACCCATGCTTACGTACCATAAGCCCTGCTGGAAATTAACTAACATGAAGCTTAAACAATTAGAGTAGAAGTTTATTCACCAACATCAAATTCAAAAAGGCTTTATTCAACACTGGAATAATTCTAGTAGACCATTAGTATTACATCATCGAAGTCAGAACCTAAGGCCAAACCAACATTTAACATATATTGTCTTGAAGTCTTGCTTTACATTTAGCCAGAATTACGATGGCAAACCTAAGGCCCCACGAGCTGCCCTGTGCCTCAGAACTTGTATCTGCAAGCTTTTAACCTCCCTTCTCAATCGGTATGAATGCTTCTCTATACACTTTGGACCTCTATGAAATCTGGTAATTAAAGTTGACCATATCAACCGGGTCCACTTTCCCACCATCTATCAGCTGCTACTTGTAGTCTCACCATTGGTCTCTTTATGCCTGGGTCCACTTGTAGTCTAGTTCAGTTATAGAGAGATATGAGGCTTGAAACTGTTTGATGCTTTATTTAAACACTAGAAACTGACTACCCTGCTATTGGGATTCAGCAAAACTGGATAGGAAATATTTTTAGATGATGTGGGATTGCCAATGATCTTGTAACGTTCCCTATTGATTGATTGGCCAAGGGGGATGAAGTAGCCTATCTAACCCTGTAGGCTACAGTCATTGATAAAGGGGGAAGCCCATTATCCAATGTTTTGGGACAACATTGGGTAAATTTTGGGGTAGCTGGGGCAACAAGCCCAAATTAGGGGCTATGCTTGCAACCCCCACATTAGATTAAGGAAGGGAAACCCTTGATGAAGAATCTACAAATAAAGGAGAGATGGAATCATTTTCTCATCATTGAATTGGATTGGATTATCTTTGTTTTCTTTGAGCTTGAGGCTTTGAGAGTTTTAACACCCCTTTTTCTTTGATTGGTTTCAGTGGTGATGATCCCACCCTAGCCAGTCCTTTTCTCTTTCTCTTTGTTTGACAAATTGCTCTGAGATACTTCATCTGGTTTTTGGCATTCAAGGAGGAGGATTCATGGACTGTTTTGGGTTTCTGTTATTTATGTAGCCTAATTAGGGCAGCGAAGCTATTGAAGAGGACAATGAGTTCATTCCAGGCAGTTGTTCAAGAGATCGGCCCCATTTTAGCCTTGTTGCATACCCGAGTTTGATCTAAGGTTGTGGATGGTTTCTTGTAGAGGAATTTCCAGACAATAACTTCTTTGAAACGAAGTTTGATCATGGCATCAACCACACACGGCCACAGCTGCAGGGCTGCAGGGATGTAGGGCAATTGAAATCTTGGAACAAAACAGTAAACAAGCCCCCTCAACAACAAACACACTCAGTAGCAGCACAATAGAGAGTGAGTAATAGTAGTACTGGATAGTGCTAGCATAATTTATAGTTGGAATGTTGGTCTCCTGTGTTAATTTTCTTGAAACTCTGCAACTACTTAAATGAATCTACTGAAAATCAAGGCAACTGAAAACTGAAACCAAGCTTAACTTTCACCAAGATATAGAGTCCCTTAACATTCAATAAGCAGCAGAAAAATACTTGCGCTAAAAACACATGCACGCATAAAGTTGACACTCGCGTTTTACCTAGGAAACCCAAATGGGAAAACCTGCATTCGTTGTTGTGGGCTTTTTATTGATTTTTCTTTGAGCAAATAGATCGCTTACAGATTCAATTTGCTGCTAATGCAACTAGCAAATAGCCTTTGAGAATCTAATTTCCTAGCTCCGCAACTGCCCTCGGCCCTGTTTTGATCACTGCTCTCAGCCTTGAGAAGATGTTCTCGGCCCTGCCTATTGATTTTGATCTGCATACACAATTGCTTACTGCTAAAACTAATCTTTGATTGATCCTCGAATTCCTGACCTTAGCTCCTCAACCAATGCACACCGCCAACAGCAAAGAATCATCATCTTGTGATTTCGTCCTTCTCTTGCCTTAATAGACTTTTGATCCATGCAGAGAACGTTGAGAAATGGCAACAATAAATTCTAGTTTAATTTGTCCTTGAATTAAACTGTGAATTAAAATAGAATTCTTTTCTCATAGCAATTTGAAAATAATTAATTAAGTTTAATTAACTTAATTAATTTAGGAAATTCGAATTGGAAGTCTTTTTGAAAGACATGTATATATGTTTCTCCTAACTTATAGATTCAAAGGATGAAGTTAGAAAATGAGTTGTAATTAATTAGTTAACTCAGTTTATTGAGTTAAGTCCAGTTAAATTAAAGTTCCAATCAGTTTCAGGAACTAATAGTGAGTTAAAACAATTCATTTGGGAACACTAAAGTGAACCTAGTTAGTTCTACTCTTAGTTAACTGAAGATTCCACATCAGAAACTCATGCAATGTTGATTATGAAAAAATGACCCAGTTGAGACGATGCAGGGACAGTTTAACTATTTGTTTTTAGATTTTTCTGAGTTGCACTGATAGTGCATGCAATCAAAACTGATCCTTGATGGAATTGCACTATTTTTAAGAGGCTTTATTTCCCTTTAAGAATACAAGCTATCCTTCATAGGAAAAAGAAGACTTGGGAGCTTGTGAATTGTTCATAACTTGGCCTTGAGCTTGCTTATGATGGAGATTAAATTTGTTGAGTGCTGGGTATTCTAAGAGAGAACAAGCATTGTAATTTCATCTTGATTTTCTGGATTAATACAAAACAAATAGTGGGGTTTTGAGCTGTGGCTTTCCTCGGATATTTATTTTGTTATGTGCCTATGATTTTCTTCCTCTATTGATTATTGTTTGCTCGATGTTTATGGGCTTCTGCTGTAAAGAGTAGAAGTAGATTCTTGTCACTTGTTTTAGTAGATTACATGAGCTTGTGAATCTACAGGTTTTTCTACATGGTATCAGAGCAAGATTGTTTTTTGGGCCGAGAGTTTGCAGAGAAGTTATGAGAATTTTTGTGCAAAATTTTCAAAAACAAATTGTAGATTTGGATTCCTTGGGAAAAGATACCGAAATTCAAAAAAAAATTGGCCGAATCGAAGTTTGGATGATGGAGATATCACTAATTTAAAATCAACTCTCTAGAGGAGATTTCAAAGTTTTGAGTTTCTAGGTTACAGGTGAAAGTCGAATTTGCATGCATACTTCAGGATCAGCATATGGCGTTCCATGGGTTGAGGCTTCAGTATGCCTTGGAATGCAGCGCGAATTTTATAGCCTGGAGGGACAGGATGGAGGCTGTGCTAGAAGATAATGGCTTGAAGGAATTCATTGATCAAGAAGTCCCCAAGCCAACAACTATGGATGCACAGAACTTGGTCGAATGGAAGAAGTGTGTAGCGAAGGCAAGGTGGATAATCCTTGAGGGAGTTCGAGACCACATTGTCTCGAGTCTCCATGGCAAGGAAACTCCGCATGCTATGTGGAAAACATTGATGGACTTGTATCAGAATAATAGTGATCAAAGGAAGTTGGCACTGAAGGATAAACTTTGTAAAATCAAGATGGAGAAAGGCGATACGATTCCAAAGTACTTGACCAAGTTCACTCAATGTCGGGATGAACTTGGAAGTGTTGGAATCATAGTTTTCGAGGAGGATATGGTGAGCCTTGCTCTTTTTGGATTCCCAAAGAGTTGGCATAGTTATCAGGACTCTGTCAATGGTCGGGAAAAGCTGCCGGATTGGGAACGGCTATGGTCGGATTTGATGCAGGATGAGATTAGGAGGAACACCAGGGATGACTCTTCATCAAAGACTGATGATGAAGAGAACTGTGCCTTAGCGATTAAGGCAAGGAAGGGGAAAGGTAAAATTTCTCGTTCCAAATCAGATTCTTATCATGGTATTCTTATCATGGACATGACGAAGTTAAATGTTTTATAGCCTGGAGGGACAGGATGGAGGCTGTGCTAGAAGATAATGGCTTGAAGGAATTCATTGATTAAGAAGTCCCCAAGCCAACAACTATGGATGCATAGAACTTGGTTGAATGGAAGAAGTGTGTAGCGAAGGCAAGGCAGATAATCCTTGAGGGAGTTCGAGACCAAATTGTCTCGAGTCTCCATGGCAAGGAAACTCCGCATGCTATGTGGAAAACATGGCGGATTTGTATTAGAATAATAGTGATCAAAGGAAGTTGGCACTGGAGGATAAACTTCGTAAAATCAAGATGGAGAAAGGCGAGACGATTCCAAAGTACTTGACCAAATTCACTCAATGTCGGGATGAACTTGGAAGTGTTGGAATCATAGTTGCCGAGGAGGATATGGTGAGCCTTGCTCTTCTTGGATTCCTAAAGAGTTGGCATAGTTATCAGGACTCTGTCAATGGTCGGGAAAAGCTGTCGGATTGGGAATGACTATGGTTGGATTTGATGTAGGATGAGATTAGGAGGAACACCAGGGATGGCTCTTCATCAAAGATTGATGATGAAGAGAACTGTGCCTTAGCTATTAAAGCAAAGAAGGGGAAAGGTAAAATTTCTCGTTCTAAATCAAATTCTTATCATGGAGGTATTCTTATCATGGACATGACGAAAGTTAAATGTTTTCATTGTCACAAGATGGGTCACTTTGCTACAAATTGTCCATTGAAGAAGTCCAAGGAGAAGTCCTCAGGAGAAGCGGCGGGTGAGGCTTTGGCCTCCCAATTCGAATTGGATTTTGCCCTCATTGCATGCATGGTGTCTTCAGTGAAGTGTTTGGTACTTAGACAGTGGAGCTTTTTCCACATGACTGGTGACAAAGAGTTATTCAGTGAACTAGAGGAGAAAGATCTCAAGATGCATATTGAGATAGGTGATGATGGTAAGTATAGTGTTACTGGTGTGGGCACTATTAATTTTTAGAAGGAGCATGCGGCTTCACTCACATTGAAGAATGTTATGCATGTACCCGGACTGACGAAGAACTTGGTATCTATTGCCATGCTTGAGGATAGAGGCTATGATGTGATCTTTTTGAAAGGAAAGGCGTTCCTTCGACACATAGCCACGGGTCAAGTAAATAAGATAGGGATTTGAGTTCAGAATCTCTATAAGATAGAGGTAGAGGATTGTGCTGCTTTGAGTTCAAAAGCGGAAAAGGTGTTGAGCCAAGACATCGGAGAGTTGTGGCATAGACGATTGGGCCACTTGCATCATGGGGCTTTGAAGATATTGCAACAAATCTCTACCGGTCTTCCCAAAGGTACGCTTGAGCAAGTTGATACATGCAAGGGTTGTACTTTGGAAAAATACACCAAGTCTTCCTTTGGAGACAGATACAGTCGAGCAGAGTCTATTCTGGAGAGAGTCCATTCAGATGTGTGTGGACCATTCTCGACAATATCCATCGCTAAACACAGGTATTATGTTATATTTGTAGATGACTATTCTCGTAAGTGCTGGATATTTTTCATGCAGAGAAAGGATTAGACATTCACAAAGTTTTGTGAATTCAAAGCATTGGTCGAAAAAGAGTCAGGCAAGAAGGTTAAAGCTCTACAAAGTGATAACGGTGGAGAATATGTCTCCAATGAGGTTAAGAACTTCTGTGTAGTGGAAGGGATTAAATGAAAGTTGACGACACCTCTCAACATAATGGGGTTGCCGAGAGGAAGAACAGGAGCATAGTAGGGGCAACAAGGGCGATGTTGCATGATTAGGGCCTACCACTACACTTGTGGGCTGAGGCATGCAACATTGCGGTTTATGTTCAGAACCATAGTCCACATCGGATTCTTGAGAGTAAAACACCATAGAAAGCTTATTCCGGTAAGAGGCTAGATGTTGGTCACTTCAGGTTTTTTGGGTCATCGGTTTATTGGCATGTGACCAAAGATGCACAGAAGAAGCTTGAGCCAACAACAAAGTTGGGGATCTTTGTGGGGTACACTAATACTCCCCACAACTATCGGGTGTACATGCAAACCTGTCGGATGACAGTGGTTCGCGGGGATGTCAAGTTTGATGAGGAGAAGGCCATGTGAGTATCCCTTGAGAGGGAGCTTGAGCTATATGCGAAGGAGGAACTTTTAGTTCCTAAGGTTGAGGAGCCTCAGATTGATGTGGAGCAGCCACATGTAGAGGTTCCGCGAGTGAAGACATCCACTCAGGCAGAGTCTTTCAGAGAGGGAAGAAAGTGCACTAGAGAGGTTGACAGATTGTTGGATGATGCACGGGAGAATGTGGGAGCACCCTCTTCTCAGCGTGGACAGAGGAGGTCACCAGAGAGGTATACTGGATACATGGCACTTATGGGTGCATGTGTTGTGACAAAGCCATCTTCCTTTCAGGAAGCAGTGCAGCAACCAATTTGGGTTGATGCGTTGGTGGAGGAGTATGACTCCATAGTTCGAAATAGTGTTTAGGATGTGGTCTCGAGACCGGAGGACAAGTCAGTTGCGATCTTCCATTGGATTTACAAGGTAAAGCAAGCTGCAGATGGTAGTGTGGAGAAGCATAAGGCTAGATTTGTGGCCCGTGGCTTTTCACAGGTAGAGGGGATTGAATATGATGAGACCTTTGCTCCTGTTGCAAGGTACTCATCTATCTGATTTATTTTGGCACTATCTGCATAGATGAGTTGGAGTATCCATTAGATGGATGTGAAGACTGCCTTCCTCAATGGCATGATTGAGGAAGAGGTGTACATAGAGCAGCTCGAAGGTTTGGAAACCTTGGACCATGAGTCACATGTGTGCCGACTCAAGAGAGCGTTGTATGGGCTGAAGCAAGCACCCCGTGCTTGGTACACCGGGATAGATAGCTACTTCACTGGGTTGGGCTTCACGAAGAGTGAAGCAGATGCGAACCTGTATCACATAGTGGTGGAAGGTAAGCTTTTGGTCATTGTACTTTATGTAGATGATCTCATACTGACAGGTAATGAGAAGCTCATCAAATCTTGCAAGGACTTTGCAAGAGATTTTGAAATGAAGGACATGGGGCTCATGCATTACTTTCTTGGCATGGAGGTATGGCAGGGAGATGGGGAGTTATTTGTTTCTCAAGGCAAGTATGCCAATGAGATACTCAGAAGATTCCGCATGGAGAGCAGTAAACCCATGGGGACTCCTCTATTTGGGAATTGGAGAAAGGAGGATGCTACTTCAGGAGAAGTAGTGGAAGCTACTGTTTACAGATAACTTGTGGGTTCACTCATGTATTTGATGAACACCCGGCCAGATATGTGTTATGCAGTTAATCAGCTTAGTCAAGCAATGGTTAGGCCTACCAAGTAGTATTGGAAGGCGATAAAGCATGTAATGAGATACCTCAGAGGGAGTGAAGCTTCAAGGCTTCACCGATGCAGATTGGGCGGGGAGTCCATCTGACAGAAGAGCGCAAAAGGAGGGATCTTTAGTATTGGGTGAGCTGCAGTTTCTTGGTACAACAGGAAACAGAGATCGATTGCACTCAGTTCGGCAGAGGAAGAGTACATGGCTGCAAGTCAATCAACATGTGAGGTTGTTTGGATGAGGAAGATCTTGGTTGGTTTGTTTGGTCAGCAGATGGATCCGACAATGATTTATTGTGATGATCAGAGTTGTATCAAACTCTTTGAAAATCCAGTTTTTCATGATCGGTCCGAGCATACAGATATTCAGTATCATCATCTTAGAGATTGTGTATCGAGGCGGATCATATTGTTAGATTACATTCCCACGGAGGAGCAAGACGCTGACATCTTGACAAAGCCATTGCCAAGATGTAAATTCTTGTTTCACAGAGACATGATCGGGGTAGTGGATAATCCCTTTCTTGTTGAGAGGGAGTGTTGAGATTGCTTATGAGTTGGAGATTAAATTTGCTGAGTGCTAGGGTTGTTCTAGAGAGAACAAGCATTGTAATTTCATCTTGATTTTCCAGATTAATACAAAACAAATAGTGGGGTTTTGAGCTGTGGCTTTCCCCAGATATTTATTCTGTTGTGCCTTTGATTCTCTTCTTCTATTGATTATTGTTTGCTCGATGTTTATGGGCTTCTGCTGTAAAGAGTAGAAGTAGAGTCTTGTCTCTGTTTTAGTAGATTACATGAGCTTGTGAATCTATAGGTTTTTCTATAGAGAAGTCAAGTTCGAATAGCTGTTCACACTAGTTCAACGAGTTCCTTTTGCCAGTTAACTGGAGCAAGTCTCAGTTACACTTTGACTAGCTCTGAGTTAACTAGCTCGAGTTGCTTCTTGATTTCCTCTAGTTGTGAACCGGGTTAATTGTGGAATTAACTCGTCCTTTCTCAACTTGTCTCTGAAGTCTTAATTCGTCTTATTTTGAACTTGACTTTGTAGTCTTCCTAATTGGACTTGTCTCTGCCACTTCATCCTGTGGTCTAACTGTTAAATTTGGCAACTAGGGCCAAACTCCACCTTGGATAGCTCATATGATGCAGCTGATATTTTTATTGGATTCCTCTTTCCGAGATGTGTAGGATTGATCTAAAGATCATCTCATTTTGACATGTACAAATGGAATTATGAATTTATTTCGTTTATGGACAAATTGTCAAGGTCGGCCAACAATCTAATGTAGGTTCAGAAGCCCAAAAGACACGTCTATTCATCCTCAACGTTGCATATAAATAGAAGGAGCATCTCATTTGGGCACTTATCACTCACACATCTCTCTCTCTCTCTCATCTGATTGGGTGTACAGATTTATGGGCAGCCTCTCTCTCCACACATGCGAAGGACTGTGATGTAGGTAATGTTCCCTCTGCGGACAAAGGCAGCCCCTCTAGCCCTAGAGTGGGTCTAGTCACAGCAAGACAAATGCAACAACAAATTTCCTTAAATAGTCATCGTTGAAAGAGCCTACCTTATGCCAGTGTTCGATGGAGCTTTCGTTACGCTGTTTCAACTATTGTTTCCTTCTCCTCGATGAGCGATTCACCTGAAACAACACAAGAGAACAACATAACACATCATAGAGCACAACAATGAACTATTTACTTATAGAGTCAAGGAACCATAAGCTATCAAATGTATTTTACACATGACATAGGAAATCACCATTGATTGTATTAATACGAGCAAAAGCAAAGCTTACAACCAAGCCTTGACATCGCAAGCTTCCTCGAAGGGTCCAGTCAGTATGTCTCCTCAAGCATTCACTCTCAAAAGGGTCTCCCAAAAGGCTGATAACTCTCTCTCTCACCCAAAAGCACTAGTACAAGGCTAAGGCAATCCACAACCAACTGCTAGACTATCAACAATTCATACTGCAAACTATCAATCTCACACCAAAACTAGCTAATTTGCTTAATACCAAAAACTAGCTGATCATAGCAATGGGGAATGCTTTTATAAGAGGAGCCTCCATAAATGAGGGAGAGGGAGCCTATCTTCAAGGGAGGTTTCTCAAAAGGCGGAACCACCATCTCAAAGGAGGAAAGGCGAACTTCCTTGACCCAACAACCAGTTCCAGAACCACCCAGAAGCATTCTATTTGAACTAATTCGCCATATCTAGTTCGTCATGAGTCAAACACTAGGACTCAGAGACAACGTCGCGGGGAAACAGTGAATTTAGAGCTATCGTCGCAAGAAGGATATTGAGGACTTGCGACGAGCCCTAAAATCCGACCGTCGCAGAGAACAGATGTACCCCTGCGATGATGTCGCGACGTTCTAATCCACTCCACGTTATCGTCGCAGGCAGAATGAGGTTGTCTTGCGACAATCTTGGAACATGGTAAAAAGGGTCAATCTTCAGGATTAAAGAGCATTGTTAATCTTCTTGAATGATTTGGAAGATGTGGACACATTTGTCGATGTATGACATAGAACAGATGCCATTCAGGGACCGACTCTACCCAGGACCAGGGGATGCGGGGTTGGTGACAAAATACTGTGTAACAGATGCCCCCTAAAGCATGAAGGCCGAGAGAGTGGGAGGGGTGAAATGCTTTACGAAACCATAATTGAACGGGAACACCATCACAAAGAACCTGCAGACGCAAATACAACTGATATCTCTGACAATGAAAGAAATACATGTAGTCTAGGCATGGGTGCAGCCATCCAAAAGATAGATAGAATTGGTCTGTGGTATGGATGCAGCCATCCAGTCGATAAGGCCATATGAAAATACAGGTATGGTCGCAGCTATCCAGAAAGACTTAGGTATGGTCGCAGCCATCCAATCAAAGGGTCATGTATGCAATCACGAACCAATCCACGCAACGGTTTTACCTCCCAAAGTAACAGGAACTTTAGAAGGATCCCTAAAGGTTGACTAGTTCCTTCGTCAAAAGCCAACATATTCTGAGTGATAGGCACAAGCTGTGGGGAGCCTAAAGCTTTCCAAGTAGTGGAAGGCATGAGGCTAACAGACGCACCTTCATCCAAGAGAGTGCTAGGTACTGCCTTATTATAGGTGTGTATTGTAATATGGAAAGGCACATAGGATGGAAGGCGAAATGCATTCAAGTGACTCCAGTCAAAGGAAACAACAAAACTACCTGGTGGGGGTATTGTATGATTGCCCCCATGCTCTACAGGAATTGAAGAAGGATTCTCTTGATCAGTCGGGATAGGAGGGTCGTTCTTGGACTCAGGAGAATCTGATGAGACAAGAAGAACATTAGCAATATGATCATTATGCTCTTCTGGAACAGAGTGAACAACTTTTGATGAAATCGAGTCGACACTCTTTTCGACCAGTGGTTGGTTGGAAATAGACACAACACAACCAGGCTCGAGAAGAGCAGGATGGACAAGAGATGAATCCAAGTCAATCTCTTTGTCAACCTGGAGAGGGTCCGAAGAGAGCCTCTGATAACCAACTGGAAGTTGGGGTTGAGGTGCTGTAAGACTTTCCAAAACGGCGGAAGCTTTATCCATGAGCGGACAAAGGTGAAGGAGATGGCCGCCGTCACATAACCTACAGGGGAATCTAATCTTCCCTTTCTTCTTACCACTGCCAGTTGAGGGTGTAACATCGACATGAGCATCAAAGGGCGATGAGGGACGAGCTAGATCGTGAGACCATACTTCTAAGATCCTAGGAATACCAGGACAATCACGGAGAAGATGGTCACCCTTGCACAATTTACAAGGAAATTTAACCTTCCGCGGAGGATCAGAAGGCTTTCCGACCTGAGATGTACTCGGAGCAATAGTTGCACGGGTGGCCTCTCGCTTATCTAACTTCTTCTTTTTCTTCCTCTTCTTCTTCTTAGCCTCCTGGTTACTAGATTTGGAACTTTCACTAGGCGAAGTAGGAGAGGAGGTGAAGAAACAAGGCAAGAAGGCGAAGGCTCAACCCTAGAATCACCTTGTCGTGATTCAAACGAAGGAGACGACGGAACAGGAGTCACGACACTTGGGACTACCGAGGTTGAAAACAACCTAACGGGCAAACGGATGGTTAACCCAGGCAAGGACAACGTTGCCATATACGGAGCACCAACATTCCCAAAAGAAGGAAAAGGACCAGGATTCCCATCTGGGGGAAGACCTTGACTGGTAGACTCTGGAAAGGTTGCCATTGGGATCGACCTTGAAAGGAACTCTAACTGTAACCAGGAATATTTCGTGGGCAGTTAATTTTACGACATTGAAACAAAACCGTGTCTTTTCATAATTTAAGAGTCGAGAAAAGTACGAAAGGGTGACTCTATCTCTTTTGAGGTTTAATGCCTGAAAGGACAAGTGCTCAGATGATCCTTTTACTTTTAAGGAGTCGAAAAGGAATGAAAGTGACTGCTCTGGAGTACTAGACAAGAGGTTTACCAGACAAATCGCAAAATTGCATATACACCTTGGTGATCAAATGAAAGAGAAATGACCAAGGACTTTGCATACGTTAGTCAATCTTCTTGAATGCTGTGTTCGGTGCGTTACGATTCATAAGACGGCAGACTCGGCTTCCTATGGATAATAGGATGATAACCTAGTGGGGTCTCCCAATATATACTCGATGGTACAAGGAGCACAAATCCGTACTAGTACCTATTGGATCACAAAAGGAGGAATCACCCAACCTTAGTGAACACAATAGTACCTAGGTTTAACGACGTCGGAGCACGTCTCTAGCCTAGACCTTTAGATAAGTGTGCGTTAGGTTCCAATGCGTTTTTAAGTTCAATAGATTTTAGCAGTTAATCTTGGATTTAAGTCTCGGTTTCAAGACCCTACCGAATGTATTTCAACAACTCCGAGGATACAACTACAATGCGTAAAACACCATTCCTTTCGATGAACAACTACCTAAATGAAGGTAAAGAGTTCATTTCCAAGCGAACGCAAACCATAACAAGCAAATGCAAGAGAAACAGTGCATGCAAGCAATCCAATCACTAGGAAACACAATGCATCAATGCACTTACCTCGCAACTACTAATGAAAGATTTGAACTTTGCTTTCTAATTTCTCAATCATGAAAATTCACTAATGCAAATGCGCTTTCACTTTTGTATGGTGTATGAATGCGATATTTTTGAGTTTTTGGGATTTAATGACAAACAAGCAAATGCAAGCCTGACTGATCGAAACAAATGTAATCTATGTTTGATAGTGCGAAAATCAAATCAACATGAGAAACTGGTTCGATAACCAAACGCAACAGACCAATCAGAAAGAAGACAAGCAGTAGAACAACTTCAAACAAACCAATCAAATGGCTGTGGGCGAATCTTGGAAGGGCAAGCAACCCAAACAAATGACTTCTGACGAAACCTTAAAAAGATTTAGGTCACACAGCCTGAAAACTCAAAACTCAGACAAATGAAATCAAGGAGAGGGTGCCTTAACCAATACAATCAAAAAAGCTTGATAACGTACAAGAGACAGCAGGGGACAAGCAGCACTGGCTGATTCAGGAGGTAAGGCTGTGAAAGACAACCTTATAGGAATCGTCGCAGGGGTCAAACTAGCAACCTGAGATGAAAGCGAAATCGTCAGAGGCACAAAGCTAGCAACTGAGCGACGTCGTCGCAAGAGTACACCTGTCTTCGGCGACGGTCCGATTTCAGGAATCGTCGCAGCTATATGACGAGATATCCACGACATACAGCTTGATCAAAGAGGACAGGTGCGACTCGTCGCAGTTGTTAAGAGCTAAACAACGACGATCTCAATTAAGAGGCGAAAAAAAGCAAAAACACCTAAAAGACTCCAGACTAATCTCTCAGACAGTGAGAGGGACTACCAGATTTACTCAAGTAACCCAGAACACCGATGGTTCAGTCCCAAAACCAAGAGACACTATGTAATTCAATCAAAAACAAATCAAGAGCAAAACAAGAGACAACACACAATGGAGTCCCCAGTATGGTTGCCAACTCGTGATGTAGGTAATGTTCCCTCTGCGAACAGAGGCAACCCCTCTAGCCCTAGAGTGGGTCTAGTCACAGCAAGACAAATGCAACAACAAATTTCCTTAAATAGTCATCGTTGAAAGAGCTTACCTTATGCTAGTGTTTGATGGAGCTTTCGTTACGCTGCTTCAGCTATCGTTTCCTTCTCCTCGATGAACGATTCACCTGAAACAACACAAGAGAACAACAAAACACATCATAGAGCACAACAATGAACTATTTACTTACAGAGTCAAGGAACCATAAGCTATCAAATGTATTTTACACATGACATAGGAAATCACCATTGATTGTATTAATATGAGCAAAATCAAAGCTTACAACCAAGCCTTGATGTCACAAGCTTCCTCGAAGGGTCCAGTCAGTATGTCTCCTCAAGCATTCACTCTTAAAAGGGTCTCCCAAAAGGCTGATAACTCTCTCTCTCACCCAAAAGCACTAGTACAAGGCTAAGGAAATCTACAACCAGTTGCTAGACTATTAGCAATTCACACTGTAAACTATCAATCTCACACCAAAACTAGCTAATTTGCTCAATACCAAAAACTAGCTGATCATAGCAATGGGGAATGCTTTTATAAGAGGAGGCGCGTCCATAAATGAGGGAGAGGGAGCTTATCTTCAAGGGAGGTTTCTCATAAGGCAGAACCACTATCTCAAAGGAGGAAAGGTGAACTTCCTTGACCCAACAACTATTTCCAGAACCACCCAGAAGCATTCTGTTTGAATTAGTTCGCCATATCTAGGTCGTCACGAGTGAAACACTAGGACTTAGAGATGACGTCGTGGGTAAACAGTGAATTCAGAGCTATCGTCGCAAGAAGGATATTGAGGACTTGCGACGAGCCCTAAAATCCGACCGTCGCAAAGAACAGATGTACCCCTGTGACAATGTTGCGACGTTCTAATCCACTCCAGGTTATCATCGCAGACAGAATGAGGTTATCTTGCGACGATCTTGGAACATGGGTAAAAAGGGTCAATCTTCAGGATTAAAGAGCATTGTTAATCTTCTTGAATGATTTGGAAGATGTGGACACATTTGTCGATGTATGACACAAAACAGATGCCATTCAGGGACCCACTCTACTTGGGACCAGGGGATGCGGAGTCGGTGACAAAATACTGTGTAACAAGGACAACCTGCAATTTTCTGTTTTGGGCGTTGACCAAATTGCAGGAGGGTTTGACCAACGTTGACCAAGCTGCAGTTGACCGAGTTTGATTGTGTTTTTCTTGGGGAATATTCTGTTAGGGTAGGCCTCATTTCTGGGCATAGAAATTGAGGCAATATGAGCTGTTTGACCTGCGTTGACTGAGTTTGACTGATATTTTTGGGACTGTTTTGGGCTGATTTGGATTGTTGTTGGAGGTCGAGTTGACTGGGTTTGATTGAGCTAATTTGGAGGAGAAATTCTGCCACTTTGACCAACATTGAATTTCTAGTTAGGGCTTCCTATGACTGCTGTTTCACTACACAGATTTGACTTTGATTGGGTAAGTGAACTTTGTATGTTGTTCTCTCTCTGCTGAACTTTTGAAGAATAATAAGAAGAATTGATCAAAGGGTTTGCCCCTTGCATGTGCCACATCTTGTGTCCTCTTGTCTTTGCTTGTCTTCTACTGTTTTTATTTATGTTCTATCAACATTCACTATTATGTTAATGTGATTGCTAATCTGGAAATTGATATTGGGCTAATAAGAAAAATTGAAGTAAATTGATCTCAAGCTTAAACATACCATTGTTATCTAAAATTAACACTAACTAAATAAGATTCCAACGAATTGAAGCTCCAACACTACGCATGTAATCAACTGATGACCATTCCAGTGAGCTGGAAATCGACTCATCACACTGAAGTCTATCTCATGAATTTACATTCATGGTTAGAGAAAGACAGTTCGAGGTATTTACTAGCTAAGGCACAAGCCAAAAGACCTTCCTTTCGTACATTTTCAACACTTCCTCTTACCGAGGAAGGATTTCTGTACAACTCCCAAATTATCTTTGAAAAACATGAACTTTTCTTTGACTAAAGCCTTCGTCAAGATATTTGCAACCTGCTTATTTGTGGGAATGTACGGTAGCTTTACTATCCCTTTCTGCACACAGTCCTTGAGATGATGGTACTTGATCTCGATATGCTTGGAGCGGTCATGAAAAACTAGATTCTCAAAGAGCTTAGTGCAACTTTGATTGTCACAGTGAATCACGATGGGCTTGAACTCCTACCTGAAAAGGCCCACAAGCAACTTCCTCATCTAGATGGATTCACATGCTGCCAAGCTGGTAGCCATGTATTCAACCTCTATTGAACTGAGTGCAACTAATATCTACTTCCTGCTGAACCAGGAAACAACTGCTGACCCAATGTTGGAGACGCAACTTGAAGTACTCCCAATCTGTGGAGCTCCTTGCCCAATCTGGATTCGTGAAGCCCTCAAGCCTGACTCCATCAACTTGTCTGTACCATAACCCATAATCTATTGTGCCTTTGAGATAGCTCAAGATATGGTTGGTAACAACCCAGTGAACTTTGAACTCTAGTAGGCTGCGTCATGAACTGGCTCATTTGGTTCACTGCAAAACATATATCAAGTTGCGGGTTGACTAAGTACATCAACAACCCAATGAGCTGCCTATACAACTTGGCATCTACTCACTTTGCTCTACTAGTTTCCACCTTCCTCCAGTTTGTGACTAAAGGTGTGGTCATGGGCTTGCAATCCTACATACGAAACCTCTCAAGCATCTCTATAGTGTACTTCCCTTGCCCCAAGAAGATTTCCCCATCACCCTTCCATACCTTCAGCCTAAGAAAATAGTGCATAAGCCCTATGTCCCTCTTCTCAAACTCTCTTGCAAGATCTACCTTACAGTCCTGTATCAAGTTTTCTGCTCTAGTCAAGATAAGATCGTCAACATAGAGCACTAAAATGAGCGGAAGCTCCCCAATTATGATGTAGTATAGGTTGGTATCCACCTCACTCTTAGTGAAGCCCAATCCCCAAAGGTAGCTGTCAATGCGAGTGTACCAAGCTCTTGGTGCCTGCTTGAGCTCATAAAGAGCTCTCTTTAGCAAATAGACATGAGTGTCTTTGCTGAAAGTCTCAAAATCCTCTGGCTGCTCCATATAAATCTCTTCCTTAACCACCCCTTTGAGAAATTCTACCTTCACATCCATTTGGTGGATCTTCCACTCCATTTGAGCTGCAAGTGCTAGAATCGTCCCGATGGATGAATAACAAGCCACTGGAGCAAAAGTCTTCTTATAGTCAATGCCCTCAACTTGTGAGAAGCCCTTAGCCACAAACCTGGCCTTGTACTTCTCCACACTCTCATCTGTTCCATGCTTCACCTTGTACACCTAGCATGAGCCTACCACTGACTTTCCTTCTAGGCATGGCACAATCTCTTAGACATCGTTCTTCATGATGGAGTAATATTCCTCCACCACGACATCTCGCTAAACCTACTAAGAGGCTTCCTCTTCGAAATAAGAAGGCTCTAAGTCTAACAACTTAGCGATCAATGCCAGATATCCGGTGTACCTTTGTGGCTGCTTGCTTTGCCTGAATGTCGAGTTGGGAGCCTCAACTTACTCTTGGGCCTTATGAATCAACCTCTCAGCCCACTTGAATCTCTTGTTCCCTGTGTTGGGCGTCACTGATTGAGTGGCTTCTTCCACTTGTCCTAGTCTCTCCTCCTCATTCTATACTGAGTACTTGTCATCCTCCTATATGGCTCGCTTGCCATCTAGCTAAGACTCGGTCTATGGTACTAGCCAGTGTCATAGGGTTCGTCGAACGTCAAGGTTGAAGTTTGAAATTCAACAAACCCCAAAAAAATTTAAAAGTTTGTTTGGGTTTGACTAAAGGTTTGTTGAGGTTATATGTCACTGGCTTCTTCCGCGTGGTGCTGTGAGGTTGAATCGGATTCTTCTATGTTTCACTGGGTTCCGTTGAGAATTTATAGGTTAAATCCTATCAAGCCACCTCCCCCTATTAGAAAATCCGAAAGGCAAAAAGATTTTATTATGATGATAATTACTTGTGATTTCTTCGAGTTCTTATTATCTTTTGTATGTTCTCCCTTTATCTTAGTTTCATCAAGCAATTAAACACGAAGATCAAGTACACCAGATGTAGGCACTCAACCAGGGCTAAAACCCCTATATAGGGGAAAACCTAGTCAAAGAACTCTTCCTTAGTAATTCAAAATGAGATGGACCAAGACCTTAGACCAAACCTTAGACCAATAGACCTTCCTCCTCCACTAAGTTAGCCTTTCAAAATGATTCAACAATATTCAATAGTCTCTTCTTGTCCAACAACTTCAACCCAACAACAATTAGAAATTCGACTTCCTAGCTTCAGAAATTCGACCCCCAGCGGTAGATTTTCGGCCCAACAACATAACAAAATTTTTGACCTTTCCAGCAACTTAGCAGCGTCACACGTGTGTGAGAGAGAGAATTTCAACTTCTTATGCTTGAGAGAGACCTCCTTCTTCGCTAGTCCTTTCTTCTTCTTTCCTTGAAATTCACACTTTTTTTGGCCCCAACAGTTGCAGATCGAACTTGATGAGTGAGTGCTCCAAATGAGGTCGAGTTGTGGCCTTTATATAGTAGTTTCTACCCCTTAGTTTAGGCTAACTTGGTGGAGGAGGCCTAGAAGACCTAATTTACATGAAAATAAATTTCTTTCTTGACAAATAAATCCCAAGAAGGATTCTTTACATTATGACATGGACAAGTACACTTGACATAAACCCTAGAAGCCTGCAATGGAGGCTTTGACCTTAAACAATTGACCCAAGCATGAAACCCATGCTTTAATAAGTCAATTTTTTTAATAATATTTTTTTGATAAATAAACGAGTCACGTACAATTATGAAGGTTGACACTTGTTACATTCTTCAACACTCCCTCTTAACTAAGGAGGTATCCATAATTACAAATGTATAGAGGTACATGGAAGATCTCCAATTTGAACTACGAAGACTTATAGCACACTCAGTGTTGCGTATGAGAAACCTGACCAGGGTATTCTATCCGGGTGAGACTAAGATGGACTCAAGCTTTCAACCACTCTACATACCATCAGGCCTACTAGCTAACCATCAACCTAAATATCTAGGTGCGTATCCAAGGTTGGAGCTCCATGACCAACGCCACCCTCCCTCTTCGAGATCTAGACATCAACACAGAGGTCGGCCAAATGTCCTCCCAAGAATCCACCATTAGATGCATTGACTCTCCCTATCAAACTAGATATATTCATTTGTCCAAGCATGCTTCCAAAGTGTTAAACCTTTTTATGGAAAAACTTACCTGTACAAACACAAACCCCAATCAATAATAAACTTTCAAATATACATACAAGTAAATACAAACCCTTGGGGTCCTTAATCGTTCTGATGCTACTTGTTGATTTCTGTAGCGTTGGATGTGCTCTAGACTTGAGATTTTCCAGAGAGGCTAAGACACATGCATTCTCCAATACCCAAAAATTGTTTGGGAAAATTCTACCTAGAGATGATTTAATTAAAATAATTAATTTTTTTAAATGGTTCCCTAAGTTTAAGCTTAGGAAATCTGGTTAATTAAACAGTATTAATTAAATCTGGTGTGAATCTTCTAGATAAAGACGAGGATCAACTCCTAGTTAATCTTAGCCCTTGATTATGTTTTAATCTTGGCCGTTGGTGCTCCAACGAGAGATTATAAGGAGCTTGATGGGCACTTGGAGAACACACTGAAATAGTGAGATCTAGAGATCGAATTTCTCAAGAGTAGCAACGCTGAGTTGCTCGAGAGAGATCGAGTGATCTTCTTGTGGTGAGGGGAAGGGATAGTAGACCGGAGGGGATTTTTCCAGTTCTGGAGAGTGGAAGGAAGAGAAGGCATAGAGAGGTTCAAAAAGGTAGCGCAATGCTTCAGAGGGAGTCCGAAATTCTGCAGCGGAGCCGTCGAGATCTAGTGACAGAAGTTAGGGTGTGAGACCAGAGGGCCAGAGGGTTGAGTTTCCAGCCAACAGAAGATCAGAGGAGGAGGTGACACAGTCCCTAGAGGCTGTGACGTAGATCTGCGTAGGTTGACGCAGAGGCAGCGTGGGGCTAGCCATCCAGAGCTCGGATTAGATTCGGATAGCTAGTGATGGTGTAATATTTTTCTCACTACCTCTTTGCCAATTTATTCTCTGTATCAGATTACCAGTTTGGGCATCTAATGATTTGTACTCATATTACTACTGCATAATAATAAAACCCTCAGCTGCGGCACTGGTTTTCCCACATTGGTTTGTCCAAAAACAACAGTGTAATTGTGTGTTTGTTTATTTCTCTCCAGTGCAGTATTTAGTTTCCGCAATATTTTATTTTATGTAGGCTCCAGTGTATGTATTTCGATATTTGCCGTAGAAAATTGCAAGTAATTTGTTCAAGTAATTTAACAAATAGGAGAAATATCATTAGTTTGCTGCAGTAGGAATCGGGTCATTGATTTTTCGCACTACTTTCATCATCAAGTTGTGTGCAATTTGTCGGAAGCTTTCTTCTTCTTTCATTTCTTCAGCAACACCAAATACGTCTTCAGATCTTTCTCAAGTCTTTTGTTTGCAACTATATAAACATTTATCGATAGTACTTTTGTTTACTTCAACGTATTCATTGTCACAATACGTCCTCCCTCTTAACTGAGGAAATATACCCTTTCTTCTATCTAGGCCCCCTCTCAATTTAGGGAGATCAACCACTTCTTGTATGACATCGAAGAAACTTTCATGGCTCCAACTCTTCTTGTGGTATCAAGGTCATTTTGATACATAACTTCCTTCATCATGCTTATACGAACATCTTCATCATTTTATAGATTATGTACGTGCAAAATTTTAACAGCAAATACAACCAAATACAAACATATAGAAGCATGAAGTAACTATATCAGAATCATGTTACTACAATGGAAGCAACAAATCATTCATGCTTTAGACATCAAATACCTAAACTTGGTTAGGTTCATAATCAACAAGAAACACATCCTTTTATATACTAGACTTCAAATTCTTGCTAGGGTTTTGTCATGAACCCTATGCTTCAACTTCAAGACAGAAAGGCCTTAGATATCAACAATTCTACTATATATCTAAGGTTTCAAAATTTTAGACTTTACTATGGTTTGTTGCAAATCCTAGATTTTATCATAAAAAATCATATCGAAAAATAATATCATTACATCTTGGAATATCAATCTTTTATTAGGGCTTTGTTACAAACCCTAGAATTCAGAAACTATGAGCATCAATGATTAGGTTAGCATACTTGCATATACATATCTAGGATTTCATGCATTTCACATCAATACCTACTAGGTAAACCCAAGACACAAACATTAATACATCAAAATTAGGTATACATCAATTTCATTTAGACTAGGGTTTCGATTGGACGGATATACACCTAGGGTTTCATTTCTAGATGCTTACCATAGACATTATAGGGGCCTAGCTAATAAACCTTAATTTACCAAACCCTAAAGATCTAGGGTTTCAACACATAGCTTAGACATTAACAACAAACCCTAAACATCAAAAGAATAGGAATTCGAGATTTCATCAACAACCCTATGTAGATTAGGGTTTCATAATCAATATTGACATACCCTTAGCAACAAGAGGCTAGGGTTTTATAGTGAACCCTAAAGGTTAGGGTTACACAAGAATGATCAAATAATATCATGAGGGTAGATTCAATCTAATGATTAATCACCCTAACAAGAATCTTTGTGATTCAAAACCCTAGACATAACAATGTTAGTAATGTAAAACAAATTTTAAAAGAAAAATGATCGTACCTTTTATATGAGGAGAACTTTATAATAAAGCTTATAGTCTAAGGCATGCCTTGAGTTGTTCCTTAACAAACCTTGTAGGACATCAATTCTTAAAGGGCAAAACTTCTTTCATGCTTCAAGTCTATCCTTTGAAGTCTTCTTCGTAACCCTTGAGCATTCAATAAGCTTTCCTAACCAAGGAAAATATAAAGAGAAATATTATTAATATACAATACAAACAAGTCTTGATGTGAGGAGGAAACCAAACATGAAAAGATGAAACAAAGAATAGGTTATTTATCTTTTGGTAAAATGGTGGAGGATCCCTCTTAATCCATTCTTTGAGGAATACCTACAACTTATCAAAAATTCAAAAATGTTTTAACAAGACATGTTAGACCTACAAACTCTAGAAATCAAAACATAAAGGAAAACATTTCAAAACTTAAAATAGAAGGCTAAGAGGGATATGTGAAAGAGAGAGGACTTAGTAGTATAAGTCCTTGACTTTTGATTCTTCGGTCTTGTTTTCTTAGGTGGAGCTTCATCCGTAACATCTGCTTCATCCCTATCTCTCTTCTTATTCCTTGGGTTCTCGGGACATTGATTTTTGTAGTGACCCATCTTGTGACAATTGCAACATTTGATCCTGGCTAGGTCAACCTTCTTCTCTGGTCCTTTGAATTTCTTGAAGGTTCCCTTTTTCTTGTGATGAGTAGAATAGGCATTAGAGATGTTTTCTTCTTCATCCTCCTTCTTGTTGTTTACTAATGATACTCGAGCTTTTCTTGATTGCTTGCATTCCACATTTGTTCAAATGTTGAAGTACCTTCCAACTGTTAAGTCCTGATGCAAAGGCACTCCAAGATTTTTGTAGTCCTAGAAGAGCAGTGATTGCGAGCTCTTTTCCTGGGACAACTTCATCTATTACTTGGAGTTCATCTCTGATTCTAGATATCCTTATAAAGTAGGATGACACAGTGTCATATTTTGTCATCTTAATATACATCCATGTGTGATAGAGGAGTATGATGAGCAACAAATTATTCTCATGAGGGAAGGAGACCGGGGAACAAACTTGCAAGATGTGCGACTAATGATTCAACATGGAGAGTTTTGTCCACACAATTTGCACTCCCCAAAATGTGGGAAAAATCCTCAACCCCACAAGATGTGTTCTTTGTGGCAACGCTCAGAGAAGGGCTGTCACCTATTCCAAACTCTCTCTGTCTAGGCTCTCTCCTAGCTAAGCCAAAGGGATAAACCCTAAGGATGATTTCTAAGGAAAGCTTGCTAAAGATAACAAGATCTAGGATATTATGATGTTAATTAATTAAGCATTCACCATTCAAACAACTTAAAATGTAACTTGAAGTGAAATGAATAACAAGTAAAAATAACCATGAGCATGTAAATAATGTAAAAAGGTCAATTAGATTTAATGAGATATCCTGCAAGGCAAATTGTAAGTAGACTAGTGCCAAATATCCCTGCAAGAAATAATATGCTCAAAATGAAATCACAATATTTGCAATGAAATATAATTTTCAAGTTACAAATGTTAGTTTTTGTAGCACCGAATGGTGTTCTAGTCTCGAAACATTGTGTAGAGGCTAAAACACAGGAGTTATCCAAAACCCGAAAATCGTTTTTGGAAATTCCACCTAGAGATGGCTCAATTAAATTAATTGATCAATAATTAAAAAATGCCCAAGTCCAACTTAGGGAAATCGATTAATTAATAGTAATTAATTGAGAAATGTGAGAATTCTCTAGAAACTCACACGGATTAACTTGGAGATGATCTCAGCCATCGATTAAATCTTGGTCATTGGAGTCTCAACTGGAGATTATAAGAAGAGTTCGATGGGTAGATGGAGTGACACACATCACATTGAGTGAGAGACAACAGTGCGAGTTCCTTGGGCAGGTCGAGCTAGCCAGTAGCAGAGTTTGAGTTAGAGAAAGGACACAGGTCTAGAGAGGGGCAAAGACAGTGACCTAGAGGAAGATTTTCCAGTTCCAGAGAGGCAGGAGAGGAGGCCGAATTATTTTCTCCAGGAGGCAGCGTAGGGCTTGCGCAAAGCTTGTTCAGTTTAGCTGGAGAGGAGGTTGTTTTAGTTTCCAGAGACCAAGAGGATTTCTATTAGGCAAGAGAGACACTTCCCTAGTCAGCATCAGGCAAGATGGCTTGAGTAGCATTAGTTCTGGGCTGAGTGTGTGACACGTTGCACAAAGGGTTTGGACGACTTGCTTGGGTTTGTCAATTTGTGCCAGGATTGCTTGGAGAAGAGGGTAAATTCCCTCAGTTGATTTTCCCAGTATTTCTCTCAGATTGGATAGTCAGTTGGGCATCCAAATTTATTGTCCTCAAAATTCACTACTGGATAATAATAAAATTTTCAACTGCTGCATCAGTTTTCCCACATCAGGTTTTTTCGAGGACATTTGTCCAAAAATAAGTGTGTCAATTTTTATGTGTGTGTGCTTGTATTTCTCAGTTCCTATTTTTTGCATTCATAGTATTTTTTATGGTGAAGAAATTGAAGTGTGACTAATTCGTTATTTTGCCACAAACAAAATAAACTGCATAATTAAAATTTTTCAGTTAGAAGAATTATTTCCAGTCGTTGCATTTCGAGGAATTTTCACAGCAAAAAGTTGTAAGAATAGAGAAGCTGCAAGACAAATGTTAGTAGATCAAGGAAAAAGATTATATACAACTTTGAGTTATGAGCCACAAAATGGAAATAGGACTTGCAAGAAAATAGAACTTGTACTTAAAAGGAAAGATTGCTCAAATATAATATAATGACATCAAAGGAAAACTATTATGAGCATGCAAATGGAATACACAAGTACAAGAACATAAGATGAAATACTTGCAAGTGAGAAGCTCACAAATCCAAACTTGTATGATAACCAATCACAAGATGAGCCAAAGTTGTAGGTGAGTGTGTGTGAAGCAAAGTGTTCTTGATTAATTTTATTAAATGCCTATTCTAAGGTGTGACTTCCCCTCAATTCCTTTAGCTTGGTAAGGACTCGAGGTGGTTGCAAGAAGGCTAGGATGAGGAAGCTAAGGCTTCATTAACGATACCCACCTAATTCTTCAAGACAACCCGCATGCCTTCGTTCCTACAAGGGACCAAACCATGCAAGAGAACTGTGAGATCATGCGTTTTACCTTTCCTCCAAATTCAAATCTAGGGAGATTGAATGACAGTTAAGGAAGCTTTCCTAAATGTCTATCAATCAAGTTTATTCTTGGAGGTAAATTTTAGAGATAAAAATGCAAATGTGAATGAGATGTAAGGTTAAAACAAGTGCTTCAAATGACAATATTTCTTTATAGTGTCAATTAAGGCTCAATTACAATGTCACACTTGCTTAAATTTATAAGATGTGGAATGCAACTAATTAGACAATGAAGTGAACAAGGAGATGAACGATATACCAGCAATAAGATGAGTTATATCAGCTATAAATAAATCAGATCTAAGCTGGTAAATCATCTATGAAAATTAATGTATTTTAGTGTACTAACTAGCTTAATGAAAAATGCAAATTAGAGATTAGATCTAGTAATTAGATGATCAATTATATGATGAAATGAACAAGTAGCTAATCTAGCAAAGAAAATGAAAAATGTTAGTCACTAACTATCTAAAAATCCACTTGCCAAATGAGGAGATAGGGATACAAGATAGGGATACCAAGGGGAAAACCCCAAGCTCCCTCAAAAGGAAAATTTCTTTTATTAATTAAAGAGAAACCTCCTTATAGAGAATTGAGGGTTTAGATCTTGAGGTGGGTTTACAATATTGAGTTTCAATGAGCAAATATCCTTCTCAAAATACTCGATGGAAAGAGAAAAATTATTTACAATGATTTTTACAAAATTACAATGGAAGAGTTTCTTACTGAGGAGCTTGCTTTCTCTTCCAAGGGATTTCCCACAAGGGTTTGATGTCCAATTCCTTCAGGAGAAAATTTACGCAAGATAGGGAGAAAAATCCTCTTTTTTGCTTGCAACCAAGAGGAGGAAAAGGCCTCAAAAATATAGATCTCGTGATTTTTCAAGCCTACTTGTAAATCTACTGAAAAACAATTTCAAAACCCAAGTCTTCTGGCTTCCACAAGGCAGATTTGTGCAAGAGATAAGATGGGAGGGTTTTCAATCCATGAACAAAGGGAAAAGAGGTCTAAAATTGTATTTTTCTTGATCCTTTAAGCCTCTTGATTGATCCCTTGAAGATGTCTCCTAAAAACCCTTCCTCAATGTTGGCATTATTGTCGTTGATTGCAAAGGAGCAACATGAGCAACGAGGTATGCAGGAGCACAACAAAGGAGCAACAAACAAAGGAGCAACACAAGGAGAAGCAAGCAAAGGAGCAACAAGCAAAGGAGAAGCACAAGACCAACAAGGAAAGGAGCAACAACAAGGTATGCAGGAGCAAGGGACATAGGAGCAACAAGGCAAAGGAGTAGCAACAAGGTATGCGACAGCAAGGGGCAAAGGAGCAACAAGGCAAGAGCAGTAAAGGGCTAAAGAGCATATCAGGATCAACAAAGAACAATGCAGTGACAATGGGGTTATCAACATTTCAGGTTTAGTTGACAAGTTGACTATCGGCGCCAAAATAATTGGCATGCTTGATGACAACAACACAAAGGAGCAACAAATACCTTGATGGTTTGGTAGAACATTGACGTTGGCATGTTAATGGCTTGATGCTTGTGTTGATTGCATGTTGATGGCTTGATGCTTGGATAATGTTGCAGAGATTGTTTTATGAAGAATTTGTAGTGACACTAATTTGTTGTTGAGCTGAATTATTGTGATGCAAAGACAAGACTCCATGACAGCAAAACAAGACAAGACTCAAGGAGGTTGAGGCACTAGCATGAAGAAAAGATGAGTTTGAACAAATAGATGGCTTTGGAGAGTGAATGTTGCATACATATGCTTGCATTATTTTCATATGTTGTGTACATATTGTTTACATTGGAGAATGCTTGCATGTGTTGTGGTGGTATAATGTTGATTTTGGCAATATGTTGATATTGATGCACCTAATCATTATAGATGGCTGAAATAATATGTGATGGAGCACTTGTTTATTCAAAATATGAAGAGTTTGGGAACGAATGAGTGGAAGGCAAAGAGTCAAGCTGGTTCACTTCATATTCTTATGTGGAATACAAACAACCAACAAATTATCTTTATAAAAAATGTTGTTTTTGTAAGCAATAAAAGATGTTAGATAGTGGGAGAATGTGTGAGAGCTAATTGAGGTATTACGCATTAATTACATGGCACATATGAAGCTTATGTGAAGCAGATTTGAAGGGAAGAAGAGGCTGAAATGAAGATGGAGATATGTAGAATTTATGACCAAATTAACCAGCACATTGTTGTTTCTTGTTTGCATTAGGAAATTGTAGTCTCCTTTCAGGTAGTGGCTTGATAAACATCAGGTTGGAGCCAGTTGAGACAGGAGCCTCCTGTGGGTTGTAGCCTACAGAACATATATGGGAGTTGGAGCTTCCTGGCATGTTGCAGCTTGTAAAAAATTGAGGTTGCAGCCTCCTGTAGGTTGGAGCCTACAAAAAATTAGATGTAATAAGGAGTAGGAGCTTGCCTTTGTATCACAACAATAATAAAATCATGGTTTTCTCCCTTTATGGGTTTCCACATATATCTAGTGTCAACATGGGTTGTTATTATGTGCTGATGTGATGTTTTGGTTTGCTTATTACTTGTTGTTTACATATTCAATCTGTTGTTTTAGTTAATGAGCTTAATGAAAAGAATTTTAATGTCCATGAATATACTAAACTGATTCACCCCCCCTCTCAGTTTTGTCAAGTTTTCATCAATTGGTATAAGAGTGGGTTCCTTCTTTATAAGCATAACAACTTGAAGGTAGGTCTGGCTGAGTCATGGACAATCAAAGTGTACCTATGTTGAGTGCAACAAACTTTCATGAATGGAGAGACAAGGTTAAAACATAACTAAAAGCTTATGGACTTGGTGTATGGAAGCTTGTATGTGATGGTTATTGCAAGGACTCTCCCTCTTTGCAAGAACAACAGTGGAATGCTACGACAAAATGTGTTATGTATAACAATCTTCGTAATGAGGATCTTGATACAATAATAGATTTAACCTCTGCAAAAGAAATTTGGGATAGATTGTAGCTCATGCATGAAGAGGCTAGCAACAACAATGTAGAAAAAGGAAAGAGAAACAGGAAGGAGAAAAAACCCTGTCAAAAGGAAAGTGTTCAATTAAATGGAACCTCTACTTGTGTGAATGTACCTGACTCTCATGAAGAAAACACAGATGAAATCAAGCTAGGCTTGACTTATCATTGGCTGAAATAGAAAGACTAAGGAATGAGAGCAGAGACCTGAAGAAAATTGTGCAGATATGTGATGAGAAAGAGCACGAGTACAAGGAAAAATTTTTGGTCTAAAGACACATCTTGAAGAAACAAGGAGATTAGGAGAGGTTATGAACAACTAGTTGAAGGAGAAAGAGGTACAAGGTAAAAGGTTAGACGCTGAAGATGTCTTAGCAAACAATGAATTAGAAGAAAATAATAGGTTGTGTAAGCAACTAGAAGAGGAGGTTGCATCCATGAAGAACTCAGCAAAGGCAACCATTAAAGATGACAATGAAGTAGCTCTAAAAGGACCTACAAAAGAAGAGTCTAACAACAACATGTTTTGTAAAGAAACAAATAAAAACAAGCAACAACATCAAGAACCCAAAAATAAGGTGAAGAAATGGTCATATACAAGAAGGTCATTTGCTCCTAGAGATGAATTGAGCAAATTTGGGAAATTTCAAAAGAGAGAATATATCTCATGCTTCCATTGCCATGAACCTGGACACATTGCAACAGACTTTAAGAACAAGAAGATCGAGACTATTCAACAAAACATGCAGCAAACAAGAAGGTACCATCCAACAAGCAAACAAAGGAGAACATCAACAACTAGGTACATAAACTCTTTCTATGGTTATTGTTATATGTGTCATGAATTTGGACATAAAGCGTTTGAATGCAAAGTGTGTACGAAGAAAAACATGAACGTAAAAAGAAACACATCATTTTCTCTATTTCTTGGCCACACAAGATGTTTTGTGTGTAATCATCTTGGCCACAAAGCCAAGGATTGTAAGCTGCCATATATTCTAAAGAGCACTAGACAGAAGATGGAAGCAACTTCAAGAAGAGAAAACTATGAAAGAATACAAACAAGAGAAAGCAATCTACGAAATTGTGGAAGAGGAAGAGAAAGGAACAACTTGTTATTTCAATGACACAATGAAGGCATCATGGTTTCGCGGGGAGCTGCTCTAAGTAGCAAGGTAGTCATACAGTCAGTATTAGAAGAGCAACAACATCCCAGGGGGAGAGCAGCCCATAAAATGTGAGAAGATAATGAACATGGTGAGATCATAGTTTGCATGGAAAACATGAAGCAAACAAATACATATACATGCAGAGGCAACAATTAAATAAATAACAGTGGGAAAGCCATAGGGGGAGTGGAAATATCATGAGGGCAAACTTGATTGGGAAGTTGAAAATAAACAACAAGTTCTATTTGCAGATTATCTTGTAGCTTTAAAGGTCATAAGAGAGAAGCACCAAACATATCCTAGAAGAGATAATTTTTTTAAGAAAATAAGTTGTGCATGGAACATTCACCTAGCAAAAATTTGGCAAAGCCTGCAATAAAAATATTATTATTGCCGTTGAATTGGTAAAGGAAAATAGTTCAAGGTTCACATGATCGATTTGTAACCTTGGACAAGGCTAATCAAGACATAAATTGGGTTCCAACAGAGATTAGTATGAAACTGAGGAAACGAGTGGAAGGTTACTGAATCTTGGTCCAAACTTTGAACTACAGATGAAATCCATTGGCAGATTACTTAGTCCATATATATTTAAACGCAAAAGGAACAATAAAGAGAGCAAAAGTATTCCACCTGGTGATACATAGAAGGCTAGAATAAATGGCACTGCAACTTTTGAAGAATCATTGTCTTGGAAGCAAAGTTCATTTCTTAGCAAGCAAGATTGGGTTAATAAGGCTAGTCCATTAGTCAATCAACATTTAAATGGAGAAAATAAAGCTCTTGGCAGATAAATTTATGGATAAGATCCTTTGCTAGATGAGAATGGAAAAAATCAGGGAATGTGATTTTGAAGGATGAACTAAATAATGCTAATGTAGAAAATAAAGAAATGTTGTCAGGTTTACCAATTAAAGAGGACTAATCTGTCACAGAGAGGGTAGCAAAAGGAGGATGAGCAGAATGGTATGCGCGAGTGGTGTGAAGGAAAGCATCGAACTAACAGAGTTGGAGAAGAAGATATTTGATAGACTAGAGAACGTGTTGCATCAGTTCAATCTTTAAACGCAACTCCGCTTTGCAGGCTGCAAGAAGGTTAATGAATATTTTCCAAATGTTGAAATATGCCAGTATTATATGCCAAAGATGACAGACCTATGCTACATGTTAATGGTAAAATTGACAGTGCATGGAATTAACAGGAGTCTCATGGTGTAGTCTCGTGGCGTTCTAGCTAGAGCATGATGGGTTGGTAGGATGAAGCGTTACATATTCAACGAATACATAACAGTTACATAATCTGGTGCCTACCTTGTAGCTAGTGGTAAGAGCATTCTGGCACCTGTGAATAGATATGGTCATGGGAATGATATATCTTAGTGAACAAATTTGCGTTACATACTCATGGCAGGATTGGCAGTGACAAGAGTCTAACGTTCCAGTGCCAACATTATACATTGACAAAGAAAGGAGAATCTGGTTACGTTATGGATAAAGTAGACAAGGAGAACATTAATAAGACATAGTGGCAAAGACGACACAGTGCTGGAAGTCGTGTGGCATAAGCGTTAATGTGAGGCGACGATCAACTGCCTTAAAAGAAATCATGCAAGGATCTTAAGAGGTGTGACAATATACGTTATGAGAATCATGGTTGCACCAGTTACCGTAAAAATTGCGCTGGGTGGATTTTTGGCTCTTCATCCATTTGCTTTGGTTGCTAGATCTCAAGAATTTATGATGTGCCCAATGCATATATATATATATATATATATATATATTTTTTTTTTCTTTTAACTTATACATCCAATGAAAATATTGTGCATTTTTCTTATTCAACTTTGAATGACATATATGCAAAGATATGATTGTAGAACGTTACCGGTGTCGGAAGGAATCAGTGACAGAGCAATGCTATAGTGTAAATGATAATTCCTTAATTGAACGTTATGATTGATTTGGAATATACAACAATTTCCTAAGAAGGGCAACGTTTTTGGAAAGTATGCCGGAGGTGGAAGCCTGAGTCACTGTATCAGTTCATGGCTTCCCATTAATCCTTTGACGATAGCACTGAGACCTGGAATACTTGATAATATTCTTTATGAAATTTAGAGGCCTTTAAAACAAATTCCATAAATTCTGGTGATGCCTATATTACTCGAGGAGTGGACACAACTTGGGTTATCAGCGCAGGTTTTATCGAAGCTATCTATTGAAGATTTCTTAACTGGTGGTTATATATATGATGGTCTTGAGAATAGTTTGATGGAGCACCGTATTGTTATTCCTCCTGGAGCTACGAGCAAGGTTACATACATTGCATGTCATTACACCATCCAGTTCACAGTGTTGGAGTTATAATTTCGAGGAGGTAAAAAGCAACCTACAATGCTTCAGACCCGGCCTGTGTGCACACTGAGGCCTGTCTCCTCCAAATTTGTGGCTGATACACCTCTCCTAACAGGATAGCATGTTCTTGATGCTATATTTCCCTCTATGTTTGGAGGAACCTGTGCCCGTCGTAAAACTATCATCAGTCAAGTCTTTTTTTCTATTCAAACCATGATACTATTGTCTACCTTGGTCGTGGTGAAAAGGGAAATGAGGAGGTGGAGGATCAAATGCTTTTTCCATAACTGACAATGACTTTGCCTGATGAACAACAAGTATTTGTGATGAAAAGTATGACCCCCGTGGAGAACACATCCAACGTGCCTGTTGTAGCCATAGAGGCATCGATTTATACATCAAGTTTTATTGTTCAACGAGAGCATTAATTGCATCCTAGGAGAGCATTAATATATTTGTCTTGCTTTTTTTTTTTCAATGAATTGGTTGAGTGCATAGCTTATAGCTGAATGCACAATGTTATATATATATTGATATATTGGTCAACAATTTTTTTTATTGCTGGAGCATCTCCAAAATGGTTAGCAATGAATTTTTTACGTAGATTCGAACCTCTCTAGAATGGTCAACGTTAATGCATGCCGCATTATTATATTCTTTCTCTACAGTGGTGTCTGGAAATATTTGAATGAAATGGAAACATAATGAGATCCCTGCATAATGTTCACGTCACAACACAAGCTGTATTGATACCTTAGAGCCTAGAAAAGCAAGAGTAAGATAAATGAAACAAAAAGGAGTGCTTTGAATTGCGCTATGGGTCGAATAACCATACTCTAACGACAAACAGGAGGAGTTCTTCCTCCTCGAAAAGGAGAGAGTGAAAGCTGAGAACAACGTGTATATTGACCAAATTTCACGTATCGTAACATATTGAGCTAGATCAAAGCACAGGTAGAGGAGGAGGAGGTAGAGAGTCATTATATTCTCTTTATCTGGTTGGAGAGAAGTGAAATGAGGAAGAAGCGATAAAACTTAAGGGCCTTTACAGAAGAATAATGCTGTAAATAGTGACCCTCGTGGATGAGGAATTGAGCTATCTAGCAATCAAAAGAACAATACTCTTGATGTATTTGATATATGTATGGGATTGTGCTGTGTGAAAATGGACACATTTTAGCAACTCATGATACTCTTGTCAAGTTTTTGTTGTTTATCCTTGGAATAAGAGTGCTTTAATTTTTTATCAGTGGGTTATGAAAACGATTTTTTTGTTGATGGATGGGCCGAAGGCAGGTGTGCATGGGAAGTGGTGCAACAACTGCTCTTTGGATGTTTTTAACTGGATCAGAGGTGTCGTGATCCAAGGACATATAGGGGGCTCATACCTCCCCTCTGCACCATCTAATGCAGACTCCATTCAGTTCAAGGCTACCGACAAAGACACCCTTGCTCTGCGCTCAGGCAATGTGGAACCATATCAGTTTATCCTTAAATAGGACCGAATTGCTAACATACTTTCGATTATCAGCAAGAGAGCTAAGAGTGGATAATATCTGTATATATATCTATCATATGGGGACCTGCTGGAAACCATTAGAGATGCAACATTAGAGAAGACCAAGTAATCAATGTCTGTATAAGGAACCATGTGGGTGTCTTGCCACTCTCCATAAAGTATGAACATCAATCGTAGAATAGAAAAAACACCAATCAAGAATCCCCTGCTTAACATCTCCACTGGCTTGTTCAGTCCACAATTTCCCTTCAACGTTTCTTGCTCATGGAATTCATATAATGATGCAACTCAAACTGATTTCCATGGTATGGTCAGTGAGTAGTTTTCTGTCATTCTTTTCTATTCTTCAATGCAAATAGGATTGTCAAGCTCGGGGGAGACACCGTTATATCGCTGGATATTATATTGTTGAACTTTGCAACATTGGATATTATGTTAGCTTACTATATTGTTGTTGCAATGGGTGCGTTGACAATGCAACAATGCATTGATACATTATTGAGTTGCATGATACTGGAGTTGTGTGTTGCTTAGATATAACACAACACTTTCATAGTATATTATCCTAGCATTTTACAATGTGTCCTCATGTTATTACAATGTTGGAGTTGATTAGTGTACACCATTCATTCCTTTAATGATTCGTGGTAACCTTTAGCTAACAAGTGTATAATTCCTCTCTCTCAGCATAGATGGTGGATTGCAGATCACTGAAAGCACTTTAATATTAGTGCAGGGAAGCAACTATGCAGAGCTACATTTTGTCTTGAATAACTGAATTTATAATTCTCCTTACAGAACGATTCTCAATATATTGAGACAGTGTCAATTCCTCGTCAATTGATATCAATTAGAATGTGCTTGGTGCTGATGTGTATGACGACATTATCATTGAGCCGCCTGGGCCTAGAAACCATACCAGCCATTGCATGGGAATCAAATGAACTATGTTTGTATCTATTTCAAATCTTTGATGTCTGAAGCCGGACAAAATCCAGCTGATCTTTCAAAGAGCTTGAATGCAATATAGGGTTCATCAATATTTTCAAGTCACAAATGTTCATCTATTATGCATTAAGGAGAAATGTTGCAATTTTTATCATGTTGTTGGGAATAATAGAGTATATCACATAAAAAATTATCACTACATACAACTGGACAATTGTGGAGAACCCCTTGCCATTGATGTCAAAGGGGGAGGTAAGCAGTGGTTATTGAAATTGATTCTCAAGACAAAAGATGGAATATCACAATGTTTCCATCAATGCCAAAGGGGGAGATTGTTGGCATTATTGTCATTGATGGAAAAGGAGCAACAAGAGCAGCAAGGTATGCAGGGGCACAACAAAGGAGCAGCAAGGTATGCAGGAACACAACAAAGGGGCAGCAAGCAAAGGAGCAGCAAACAAAGGAGAAGCACAAGGAGAAGCAAGCAAAGGAGCAAGGGACATAGGAGAAGCAAGGCAAAGGAGTAGCAGCAAGGTATGCAGGAGCAAGGGGCAAAGGAGCAGCAAGGCAAGAGCAGTAACAAGGTCAGTAAAGGGCAAAAAAACAGATCAGGATCAACAAAGAACAATGCGCTGACAATGGGGTTATCAACATTTCAGGTTTAGTTGACAAGTTGACTATCAGTGCCAACATAATTGGCATGCTTGATGACAACAGCACAAAGGAGCAGAAAATACCTTGATGGTTTGGTAGAACATTGATGTTGGCATGTTGATGGCTTGATGCTTGGATAATGTTGCAAAGATTTTTTTATGAAGAATTTGTGGTGACACTAATTTGTTGTTGGGCTGAATTGTTGTGATGCAAAGGCAAGACTCCATGATAGCAAAACAAGACAAGACTCAAGGAGGTTGAGGCAATGGCATGAAGAAAAGATGAGTTTGAACATATAGATAGCTTTGGAGAGTGAATGCTGCATACATATGCTTGCATTATTTTCATATGTTGTGTACATATTGTTTACATATATGTTGATATTGATGCACCTAATCATTATAGATGGCTGAAATAATATGTGATGGAACACTTGTTTATTTTATAATATTCAAAATATGAAGAGTTTGGGAACGAATGAGTGGAAGGCAAATAGTCAAGCTGGTTCGCTTCATATTCTTATGTGGAATACAAACAACCAACAAATTATCTTTATAAAAGATGTTGTTTTTGGAAGCAATAAAAGATGTTAGATAGTGGGAGAATCTATGAGAGTTGAATGAGGTATTATGCATTAGTGACATGGCACATATGAAGCTTATGTGAAGCAGATTTGAAGGGAAGAATAGGCTGAAATGAAGGTGGAGATATATAGAATTTATGATTAGGTAAACCAGCGCATTGTTGTTTCTTGTTTGCATTAGGGGATTGTAGTCTCCTTTCAAGTAGTGGCTTGATAAACATCATGTTGGAGCCAGTTGGGGTAGGAGCCTCCTGTGGGTTGTAGCCTACAAAACACATATGGGAGTTGGAGCTTCCTTGCATGTTGCAGCTTGCAGAAAATTGAGGTAGCAACTTCCTGTAGGTTGGAGGCTACAAAAAATTAGATGTAATAAGGAGTAGGAGCTTGCCTTTGCATCACAACAATAATAAAATCATGGTTTTCTTCCTTTATGGGTTTCCACATATATCTGGTGTCAATATGTGTTGTTATTATGTGTTGATGTGATTATTTGGTTTGCTTATTACTTGTTGTTCACATATTCAATCTGTAGGTCATTATTTATTAAGTTGCTCATGTAATGTTTCAGTTAATGAGTTTAATGAATTTTTTTTAATGTCCATGAATATACTAAACTGATTCACCCCCCCCTCTTAGTTTAGTCAAGTTTTCATCACTCAAGCCTTCTCTAAGAACTACACAAACATAGAGAGGAAAATCAGATCTTGTGCTAGAGAAAATAGATCAAAAAATAAATGAGAATATATACATAAAAATACAGATGCAAGCCATAAGAGGATGAGGACACCTTTGCTCTTGGGAAAACAAGAAAGGGAAAACCCTTTAAATAAGCTCTAAAAGCTAGATCTATCAATGAAAGCACATAAAAATATGGCAAGTAGAATTTAAAGTTTATAATATTTGCAAACTATGGTAGAGAAACTCCCTCTTCAAAATCGTTTAATAAGTGCTTGAGGAGATTCAATATGGGTTCTTCCACTTTTATCCTCTTGAGAGTGGGTTCGTTCAACCAAAAACTTACCCCACACTCAAGATTTGCTTTAAAAAAAAATCTTCTACACACTTTAAAAGATGTTATTAGATCCACAAGGGATTGGGCTACACAATGAAGGATGAGGCTAGAGGTTCAACCAAAAACCTACTAGTGCTCCTAGATCTAGAGTGGTCGTCCAATCCATAAATAAACACAAGATAACTTGCATAAATTAATCCACAAAAGGCATATGGAGCTAACAAGCTAGATATCAAATAGCGTAGAGCATTAAGCACAAATAAATTTGAACAATATTACCATTATAGTAGAAGAATAACACAATAAAGAATATGCCCCCAAAGTCTTCTTTATTAGATCAAAAATATTTTAGTACAAAATTTCTACAGAGATTCGCTAGCCAATAGCTCGATCTAGAACTGTATTACAATAGAATTTGATGATACAAATGAGGAGCCAAAGCTTCAGTTTATAGAAAAATTGGGAGGAGATCTCAATGATGGCACAAATATACAAGCAAAACGTCTTGATTCCATGGAAAATAATCTAGATCCCTTGAAGAAAATTGAAACCTTTGGATAGGCCTTGCGCAGATCTTGAGAGAGGTAGCCATTTTCACTTAATGTAGATTGGGTTGAGTGGAAATTGGATGATGGAGTGGTTTGGACCACTTTATAATTTTTTTTCTTATTTTTCCTCGATCAATTCCCATTCACATTAACAAACTTGGACCATCTCAACAAATTCGAATTTCCAGGGACTTAGTTGTTGCCTTGGACTATTGAATTTTTTTTGGGTGGATAATTTCCTTGGTAAATGGAATCTTTGTCACTTTTTGACTTGACTTTTACCCCTTGGGAATTTCCACTTCATTTTTTAGCATTTTCTCTTAGAGAGAATTTTATTATCTCCCAATTTTTATTTTCCAGCCAATTTATATGCCAGTTTTTGCCAAAAAATAGAAAAATTGGGTTTTGAGGAGTGATTAATCACTTTTTGACCCTCAAAGTGTGTTTAAATAGAAATTTGAGGTGTATAGGTTTAATTTTGAGTACTCATACCCCCTAAAATTTCTCTAGACAATACTTATTACATCTTACATAAAAATTTTATTGAAAAATCACGTTCTAACAGGAAATTTTTAGCAATTAAAAATTGACACTTAGACTTAACCAAAGTCTGCGAAACTTTAGAAATGATTTAGTATGGTAATATACATTGGATATAGATACTAGGACTCACCTAAGACTCTACCATCAAGCCGCACTCCAGCTTTGGGGTATATCTGGGAGAAAAACTTAACTAATTATAAGTGTTAAAAAAACACAAATAATTAGCTAAGGAAAAAAAATCTCTAGAGTGAACTCGCTGGTAAATTCCTAAGCTACCAAGGCCTTTTACATGACTCTTTTTCATCATACTAGAATAACTTTTTACACTGCCTTTGTAGGGTTGCTGGATCTAGAAACAATGTTGAGAAGAAGAAGAAAGGGGCTTGAAAGCCCTGATGAAGTTTGGAATTATGATTGCTCTAATGGTACTGGAATGCTCTGAAGTGTACTTTGGTCAGGGAGTCTTTGACAAATCTTCCTTAGCTAATTATAAGTGTTAAAAAAACACAAATAATTAGCTAAGGAAAAAACTTTCTAGAGTGAACTCACTAGTAAATTCCTAAGCTACCTAGGCCTTTTACATGACTCTTTTTCATCATACTAGAATAATTTTTTACAATGCCCTTGTAGGGTTGCTGGATCTAGAAACAGTGTTGAGAAGAAGAAGAAAGGGGCTTGAAAGCCCTAATGAAGTTTGGAATTATGATTGCTCTAATGGTACTGGAATGCTCTGAAGTGTACTCTGATCATGGAGTCTTTGACAAATCTTCAAATGCACTTTAGTGATCAACAAAAAGCACGTAGAAGAGCGTGAGTCAGCTGAGGAGGATGATATGCACAATTCGCATGATGAGCCATTTTTGGAGACCCAGTTGGAAGCTCATGTTGAGCTCATGATGGAGGAGGATGAGCAACCATCTTTCGGTCCAACCATTAATTAGGAGTAGACAGATGCACAAGCAGCTGGCAGAGTTGCAACACTTTCAGGAAGCAACCCTCTCCAGGAGTACATAGACAGGGCTTGCAACACGGTTTGCCCACTTGTGTCCATTACAGAGAGAGAGACAGGGTTTTCTAGATGGATCCTATTCATTGACCAGGCGAAGCTACATGAGTAGAGTATGGTCCATCATAGTGAACTTGTTTCATATTTAGGTACCCATGCATCTGACCCTTCCCATAGGATGGATTGGTGAGAGATCATGAGTTGGTATCCTATTGATGGGACGATGTTTTTAGTCAGGGACAGTGCAATAGGGGCCCTTAGACGTGAGCGATACTGCATGTTTCAGTTGGCAATGGGATGCACGCCGACAGTTCATTAACATTCTAGTAGCGCTAGCCCAACTATGCCAGGATTTGGAATGGAGAGAAGTGATGAGTTGGTATTCTATTGGTGGAGAAACATCCATGGCCAGAGACAAAGCGTAACTAGATCCATGGGGTATGGGCGATGATGATTGTCCATGGTGGTTTTGGGATCCAAGTGGATCCATTGATGGTGGATTGAGTCAGCGGCTTGTTTGGGATCTAGGTATTGAGGGACCCATTCATTTTGGTCTAGCACTGAGGCATGATGTTGTGGAAAAGTGTAACTAGGTTCGGTCTTCATAATGACAAGTGTAATTGTGATTTTATGTAATTGATAAAAAGAAGAAAAATAAAATTATTACTGTAATGCTTGTCTCATGGGTTTCATGAGCAAGGAATTTTATTTTAGTGATGGCTCCCATTGTGAGCCTTTAGGTTTTGTCATCTAGTCATAAAAGTCATTGTCATGTATGGACATTTCTTGGGCATATTATATTTGTATATGAGTCAATGGAAATGTCAAGTAGCCCTCCAAGACCAAGCATAAGCATTTACCTCAAGTCGGTTTGAAAAAGGAAAAATGTAAACTCTCCAAAGGACATGTCGGCTCATTATGATGGGAAACTACTGTTTATAAACAACTCGAATTTCATTCTAGACACAGATTTTCGGTCATACATCTGAAGTAGAAACAGAAGTAGAAGCATCTGAAATAATGTGGGAAAGAGGAGAATACAAGCTGTTTTGGCAATTTTTTTGGTTATTTTTCCTCACACGTGTGTCTGATATTAAGGGCTCTGCAGTAAGGTTTCCACAGTGAGCAAAGAAGCTAAGAAGAAGATATCCATACCAACATATATGCTAGCCGAGGTCACAAGATAAAATCTCCTAGTCAAGCGAAGAAGGTAGATACCTCCAAACAGCCCACACGTGTAAATTACAGGGGTACAGATAGGCCGAAAGTTGCAGATTTGTGGAAGAGACCAAAAATTTCAGAAGTGCTGACAATTTGACTTGCGTTGACTATAGGAGGAAAGTGCTACAAGTTTGTTTCAAGAAGGATCTCATCAAGGGAGGTTTGTGACTTGGCCTTGGAGTGACACAAAGGTCTAGGGTCTTGGTCTTGGTATTCGTCAATTTTAATGTCTATAAGAAGAAGAATTTGTTTGGGTTTTCCTCTCAAGAAGGAGAGGTTTTGGCCCTGGTTGATAGCCTATATTCTGTGTCTCTTGTCTCTTTATGGTTTAGGCATAGGTAGCTATTTGATGAAAAAAACACTAATAACATAAGCAAAGGAAGATCCTAATCTAAGAAAGTAAAAAGCATTCACAAGTAGTTATCTAAAGAAGAGAAATCACCCAATATCGATGCCCTAGATTTCTCAACATGGTATCAGAGCTAAGGTGACTAAGTCAAGGAAGGGCATCTTATCAAGGGACACTCAAGGATCAAATATCAAAGAAGGCATCAAAGCGAAGATTATCTTGAAATTAAGATCTACAAAGAAAGCATCAAAACCCTAGATCAAAGAAGTCTACAAAGAAGTATTGGGATCATCATCAAGAAAAGAAGGCCTAAACCCTACATCTACTCAAGTTGAAAAGATCTACGAATCAAGTTGAAGTGTTTTGAATACTATTCAACCAAAGGAAGTTAGATCATAAGGCGTTGTCATCTAGACTCTAAGGCATTCTCTCTCTCAAGCAAGATCCCTATCATTGATGACATCATCATCAAAAGATCCAAGGGATCTCCCTCTCTATGGGATCTAGGGTCATTATTGAAGAAAACTATCTTCATCAAGGAGAAGTTTTCTATCCTCTATATCATCATCAACATCAAGGAAGCCGTAAGAAGAAGGAGCATTCTATCAAGTAAGTATATGACCTTATTCGAATCTGTCAAAATGTCTTTTTGCAAGGAAAGCAACAAATTGGTTGGGGCTTCGAACTATCTTCCATGGAAAAAAAGGACAGATTTGAATCTTATGGAAAATGAGGTGATGGAACATGTCAAAGGATCTATCACAAAACCAGGAGAGGAAGATGCTCAAGCTCTTGCCAAGTATATGAAAGGGGAAGTTAGGGCTCAAAGGATTCTCATAGAATCCATCAAGGATCCCCTCATCCCATATTTATCTAAACTCAAAACCTCAAAAGAAATCTATGACAAACTGGTAGAGTTGTATTGCATAAGCATTGCTGGAGAAGTCATCTCATTAAGTTAAGAACTCTACAAGATGATGTCAAGGGAAGATGGAATAACCTCATACTTTATGAGGATATCTGAGATCCAAGGTTAGCTACAAGATTTGGAAGAAGTCATGTCTGATAGAGAAATGATTACAGTTGTATTAAATGCACTACCGGAGGAGTGGGGTAACTTTACTTCAAGGATTTATGGGAAGAAAGAAGCTACTCCATTCCAAGATCTATGGTCACTGTGCAAGATTGAAGAATCTAGACTAAAGGCCAAATCTGATGTGGGGGCAGGTGAGCAAAATCAAGCTTATGCTGCTATGACAAAAAGAAAGGGACAATTTGGAAAGTTTGGTCCTCAGAAAAAGAAGAAGAACATGGCTAAAATACAATGCTATGGGTGTTAAGAATATGGGCACTATATGAGAGATTGTCCTAAGCTCAAGAAGGACAATAACAAAAGAAGAAGAGAAGAAACCCACATCACCAAGGAAGTGGAGGAAGCTAAAAAGAAGAAATCCAAGAAGGAGGAAGTAATAGATCTCCACTACTGAGATAGTCTTTCTCACATAAGTTCTTTTCAAGTTCCTAAGTCTTCTGTTGTAAGATATGGCTATCATGATTCACCAAGTAAAATAATGGGATGCATCAAGGCATCATAGAAGCATTGAAAGCAAGAGCTCGGGACATCATCATAGAGAAGCATGAAAGATGGTTAGAATCTATGGAAGTCAAGGATATAACTCTTGGGAATTCATGTGTCAAAAGGAAACATTCATCATTCATGTGTCAAAAGGAAACATCTGTTGATGGGGATACTTTAGATTCTCAAGATTCTCTGATGGAATCTTCATTGAAAGGTTCAGTGATCATGAGGGGAAGCAAGTGTTTCATCAAGAATTTCAAACTTGTGGAATTCATGGGATGATGGTATGATGACATCAAAGTGAAGTAGATTAAGGGATTGAAGCTCTTTCAATCAAGGAAGCTATTGCAGGAAGTCTAGATGACCCAAAGGAAAATGAGGTATGTATGCTTACAGTCGATATTGAAAAGTTATGTCATATGGTTGCAAGTAACATAGACCAATGTTCTATCTTAAGAGCATGTTCAAAAGAAAGGATCTCCTCCCTCAAATGGATGCAGGAATGCATGGGTCACACATTCACTAGATGAAATCAACAATATGTCCTCATATGAAGTATGAGGTGGTTGAGTATGATTGAGGAACTCTGATTGGAAGCTTCTGGGAATGAAATGTGTGAAGAAAGGAAGGAAGAAATCGTGGAATATGCAACCATGGTAAAGACAGTCAACATCCAAAAGAATAAGAAGATTTGACTAGGATATCTCCATGGAAGATATAAAGACTCTGATGGAGTCTGAAAAAGAAAGAGACCCTTGACAATATATATCTTTGGGAGATGTGTCGATATGTATGCAGGATGCTGATGCAAACTAGAAGATGTCGTGATGAAACACCATCACAAAGGTAATGCTGATTCTAATGTTCATTCCTTTATTTTTGAACAAATATCTGGATGGGTTTATGCATGGCTGCCGAGGGAAGATCTGTGAATGTCTTCCACCACTAATGCACATGTAGTAGGATTAAAGAGCCTTAAGTAAACATGGCATGAAGAAAGCAACATGGCATGAAGGAAGGCCAGATATGCACTGATGGATCACTCTCCGATGATGACATGGCTGACTCATGGATGAAAGTGATGGATGGTCGGTGCCCTATGTAGAAGTCCCAAACATGAAGACTCTTAGATAATGAAAAGAAGTTCATGACATCGTGAGGAGTTCTTCAAGCAGCTGGTTGTCCCATCATCTCCACCTAAGGAGCCGCTGTAGGTCCCTAATTAAGAGGGGGCCTGGAAACAAGTTTCTTACTTGGAAGAAACTTGGAAATTCCTAAGCCAAGAGGGAGCTTAGGTACATTCCTTTATTGGAATAGATATGTCCTCCGTAATTAAGAGGGAGAGATAGACATATCATTCTTGTCTTTACTTGGGAAGACAAAATGGAGGATTCTGTAAACATCTGGCATTCGAACTCTTTGACGTTGAGTTAGGGCATCCAAGATAAGTGTAGTTGTAGAGGATCGATATTCTTGGAGGATTGGGAATCCAAGATAAGAATAGTCCTGGTGGAACACACCTTGAGAACCCGGGTGGGGTATGTTCCGAGAGAGACAATGATGAGGGTGTCTATACATCATTGGTCTTGCCAACATTGTGCTCAGATCTCGTGGAGAGATGGAGCTGTTAGTCAAGGCCTTGCTATGTGACAATGCTGGTTGATATGATGCTAAACAAATGGGTTAACAATCTGACTCTTCTTATGAGAAATTCTTCAAATTGAGAATGACCAAGTACCATTATGAATACCTCTCTACTAGGTTCGGTCTTCATAATGACATGTGTAATTGTGATTTTATGTAATTGATGAAAAGAAGAAAAATAAAATTATTGTTGTAATGCTTGTCTCATGGGTTTCATGAGCAAGGAATTTTATTTTATTGATGGCTCCCATTGTGAGCATTTAGGTTTTGTCATCTAGTCATAAAAGTCATTGTCATGTATGAAGGACCTTTCGTGGGCATATTATATTTGTATATGAGTCAATGGAAATGTCAAGTAGCCCTCCAAGACCAAGCACACGCATTTACCTCAAGTTGGCTTCAAAAAGGAATAATGTAAACTCTCCAAAGGACATGTTGACTCACATATACTCATGTCGGCTCATTATGATTGGAAACTACTATTTATCGACAAGTCGGATTTCATTCTAGACACAGATTTTTGGTCATACATCTGAAGTACAACATAAAGTGTGAGAAATAGAAGTAGAAGCCTTTCAAACAACGTGGGAAGGAGGAGAATACAAGTTGTTTTGGCACTGTTTTTGGTTATTTTTCCTCACTGATATTAAGGGCTTTGCAGTAAGGTTTCCACAGTCAACAAAGAAGCCAAGAAGAAGATCTCCGTACCAGCATACATGCTAGCCGAGGTCATAAGATAGAATCTCCTAGTTAAGCAAAGAAGGTAGATGCCTCCAAACAACCCACATGTGTAAATTACAGGGTACAGATAGGCCAAAAGTTGCAGATCTGTGGAAGAGACCAATAGTTTTAAAAGCACTGACAGTTTGACTTGCGTTGACTATAGAAGGAGGAAAGTGCTACAAGTTAGTTTCAAGAAGGATCTTGTCAAGGGAGGTTTGTGACTTGGTCTTGGAGTGGCACGAAGGTCTAGGGTATTGGTCTTGGTATTCGTCAATTGGAATCTCTATAAGAAGAAGAATTTGTTTTGGTCCTATAAGAAGGAGAGGTTTTGGCCTTGGCTGATAGCCTATATTCTGTGTCTCTTATCTCTTTATGGTTTATGCATAAGTAGCTGTTTGATGACAAAGAACACTAATAACATAAGCAAAGGAAGATCCTAATCTAAGAAAGTAAAAGACATTCACAAGTAGTTATCTAAAGAAGAGAAATCACCTAATATCGATGCCCTAGATTTCTCAACAAATGTGACCCGGTGGTTTGTATGGGATCCTGGTATCAGTATGCAGATGCCTCTGCGGTGGACAAATATAGATTGCTTGAGGGCAAGCAAGCAATCTTGGGGTGGGAGGACTTGTAATATCCCCATTTTTAGTTTCCTCTATAGTACAACTAAGATGGATTTTCATGGTACATGATGGCTATGTCACAGGAGTAGGATTACGTCATTAGGAGTCTTGGAGGAGTTTTTATGGGATTTGACAACGTTTGTTTGGCATATTCATCATCATGAGTAGTTTTGCATAGCTTGTTTCTGGTTCCGTTGCTTTCTGATAATCCCCGTAAAATAGGGTTATTATTGAGCATAACTTAATCACGCTTAAGGTAGCATCTCGAGAGGAATATTTGACAGAACACCTTAGTGTAATAGCTTGTTGGAATCAGAACGGGGAGATCTACAGGATGGGACGCTGAGAAGTGATTTCCAGTGGCTAGAGAGAGTATGGTGGGCGATTTAGCATTTTCACAGATTAAAAATGACTTTAATTAGTCATTTAATTAAAAGGGAAAAGGTTAATTAAGGGAAAAGGCCAAAAGTGACATAAATAAATTAAAAAGTCATTGAAGATGAAGTCAAGAGGGAGCTTTTAGAATAATAATAAAATAATAAAATAAATACTTCTAGAAGATTGGAGGTCTAATTATTAGGTCTTTAAAAGGAGGATGAGATTATTTGGGACACCTTGGTTTTGAGTAATTGTCTTTAATGTGGACTGGAGAATCTAGTTCTTTGCCTTAGTAGCCCCAGGACGAAAACCCTCAGGGGATATAGTGAGAGTGGGTGAGAACCCATCTCTTCCCTTGGTGAATTCATCTAGAATTCACAGGTTGTATGCATCAGTCCAGTTATTTTGGAGGTCGGCTATAGCTTGTGGCAGATATTTGTGGGTGGCCATTCTCTCAGCCATTTCTAGTATTTGCATGTACTATTTATATTAATAAAGTAAGGTTGAGTTGTTATGCATTTTCATCTTGTTTATTCTTCAGTTGCAGAATATATTTTTCTAGTTTTGCCATTAATTTTGTGTTTTAGTCTTCATAATTTGTTTATCAAGTTGAATTTTGGAGTAAATTTATAATTTTCTTGAACAATATTCTACTAGTTTTATATTCAGGATACTACAGTGTGGAAGAAGAAAAATTCATAACTAGGTACATCTACAACCACTCATGGTTTTTGATTTTGAACCTTATGGGAAAGCACATTGGAGGTAAAGATCTTGTTCGATCAACCATTACATGATTTGCAACAAACTTTCTTTTGTTGCAATCCCTTGTTGTGGAAGAAGCAAAATTCATAACTAAGTACATCTACAACCACTCATGGGTTTTGAACCTTATGGGAAAGCACACTAGAGGTAAAGATTTTGTTCAATCAACCATTACATGATTTGCAACGAACTTTCTTTTGTTGCAATCCCTTGTTGAGGAAGATGTTCTCTTGTGATGAATGGAATGAATCTTAGTGGAGCAAAACGGATGAAGGGAAACAAATGGTTGACCAAGTGTTTGACAAAAAATTTTGGTCGAAAGCAGAAGAGATTGTGCTATATAGTGAGCCTCTCATGAGAGTATTGCGGATGGTGGATGGTGATAAACTATTATGAATTAAATATTCATAACTATATATATATATATATATATAATATATATATATAATATAATATAATATATAATAATAAAAAATATAATATAAATGATAAAATATTAAAATAATAATAAATAAATATTAATTAATAATTAGTAAATAAATTAAATTAAGATTAGTTTTGAAGAGGCATTAGTTCAAAAGGACGTGTCTTTAGGTTCGTTTCCAGTCAACTCCTATAAAGGAGAACTGCCCTAGCCTTGTAAAATCATTATCCATTATTGAATAAATATATATAAATTATTATACACATCAATGTGTCTGAGTCTTGTGAACACAAGTGAACAAATTAATTGTTCCAGTGGTATCAGAGCTACCAATACCTCGCTTGTGCTGTCACTCTGTCCTCCGTCCTTGCGTACCCATTGTTTCGTTGCCCACACAACTCGGCCTCCATTCCTGTTGCATACATTCACTATGGCCCACCTCATGTATAGTTCGCTGCACAATCCACGTGCCACTGCTCTGACTACCGACGAGGAAGCCACAGACCGACCGCTATTTTGCCAAGATGTGTCGTTGTTCCACCAAACCTGTGCCGCTGTTCTGCATACACTCGGCGTATTGCAGAAGGGCCACTATTCGACAACCTGTAAAGACTATGTTTTACAGAATAACATGACAATCAAAATTCTATGTAGATTGACCAATTTAAATGCAGATACTTAACTGGATATCCCGTTTGAAGGCGATCCCTGGGCTGACATTGCTCCAATCTTACTCCCTCTACCAAACCAACTGATTCCTCTTTGCCTATCTGGGATCAACCTATCTGGTTCCCAGATTCAGAGGACTTCGAGATTGAAGTCCACTGGCCTCCGTGCCCAAAACTCCAAGAACAACTCATGTTTCTTTGGTTTTTAATTCGAAATTGAGCCCCAAGCTTGTCCTCAGACTAGATTCATTACCATCTCCTGTAGCTCCCTTCTTTCTCCTCCCATCCAAAAAGCCTCTCCTTTTATCCTTCCACCGCCTCTTCATTAAACAAATCTATTAAACTCACTGTCGGTTGCCTCCTCCTGACATCATGGTGACTAGTTTGTTAGTCCTAGGCGGTTGTTTGCCCCTTGGCTGATTGAAACCTTCATTTACCATATTCCCTAATACTTGAACAATTGAATAGTTTTTTTTTTATCATTAGTTTCATTGTCCTTTGGTTATTATAATGGTTGAACCATTATTTGATTGAGTCGGTTCCAAAATTTATTATTGGCTGAATTTTAATGATTTATTTAATTAATGCTCCCATTTGGTTGTGTGTATGTATATATAGTATAGACCCCTTTTAGCATATAAATAATAAAAATTCCTTTTTAATTTGAATATAAATTTATATTATTATTCCTTCATGTAATTGTAATTCCTTATATTTTGTATGGAACATTTCCTTTATCCTTTATTTTGTATAATATATTATAGTTATATATATATTTTTGTGTTTAAGTATCTACTTGGTACTTTCCATAATTAATCCATTTACTTGTTACTTGAACGTTTTCATAACCAGTTAGGGTGTATTAGTGCAGTGCATGTGATGCATGCATATGTAGCTACCATATGCATGCCTCGTATGCATGCTAATATTCCAATGCTCCTTGTAATTTGAGGTTGGTCATTGCACAATTGTTGTTCCGACAGACCGACACATCATTGGAAACTGCCGTCCCCCGCCGTCAAGCATTGTATCCTCGATCGAGAGGTCAACGGGTGTGAGGTATGATTCTTGTCATCGATTCATACATGGCTCGGTACATGTATAAGTGTTGGTCGATATATATATTTTTGCCCTCGATACGCTGTGGTTTTTATAGTCGGGTTCGATACATTGGATTGTTGGTTGGTCGTTATACATATTGCGCTTAATACACGTAATCAATATACAATCAGGATTGTTACATTATAGT
>APFE030203851.1:73266-118160 GCA_000404065.3 Pinus taeda
AAAAGTGGCTGTACTAGGAAAAAGAAGAACAAAATGGGTAGTAGCAGTGACGATGCAAAATTCAAAGAAGTTCCAAGACGAATCCGGTAGAATGCGCAAGCGCCTTGACAATGTCGAAAAAAGGCAAGATGAATTCCAAAAGGGCCAAGAGAAGTTAATTAGTAGTCAAAACCAAGTGGCAGATGATATCAAAGAATTGAAGATCATGATGAGCCAGTTTATGGGAGGAGCCAATCCCTTTTAATCCCTTAGCCACACAAAGTCCCAAGACTTCGGAAGGCGAAATTTTTCCAAGTCATGAATTGCTGTCGATGCACTGAAAGCCACGAATACCGCATATATAGTTCGAAGGAAGTCAATGCCATACAAAGTTCCCCGACAGAGACTACCTTAAAATTAAAAGAGAGTTACGTAAGTACAATGTTAAGTGTTGAAAAGTGTAACTAGGTTTGGTCTTCATAATGACATGTAATTATGATTTTATGTAATGAGATGTAAATAGAAAAATAAATTTATTATATTGACTTGCTTCATGGGTTTCATGAGCAAGGGATTTTGTTTTTGAGTCAAGACTCCCATTGAGAGTCTTTAGGATTTATTTATCATCTAGTCATAAAATGTAAGAGTGATTGTCATGTAATGAAGTCATGTTACACTTTGTAAAAGGTCAATATTGTCTATGTAAAGTATCCTCCAAGACCTTGTCACTTATCCTCTTCAAGTCGGCCTACAATGATGGGAGAAACTACTAGAAGAAGCCGGCCTAACTATTTGTGTTCATGTCGGCCTAGAGGACATGGAAAGAAGTGTATATATAGCCTAACTTGGCCTTAAAAACACACTTTTCGATCAAGCAACTTGACTTGAATTTAGAGAGACAGAAGTGCGAAGAAAGAAGTACGAAGAAGGGAGAAAGAAGTTTTTTTGGGCAGAGTGAAGGAGGGTTTCTTTTGGACAATGAAGAAGAGATTCTTCTGGGGTAGCGAAGAAGAGATTCTTCTGGGGCAACGAAGAGGAGGTTTCTTCTGGGGTAACAAGGATTCTTTTGGGAGACCAAGATAGAGATCTAGAGACCGAGATTTTCTAGAGGAAGCTAGTGATATCATAGAGATCGAGTTTCTCTAGAGGAAGTCGAGAAGAAGCAACGTGAAGGATAGAGATCGAGATTCTCTAGAAGGAGTTAAGGATTGTAGTTCGAGATCTAGCAAAGGAAAGAGGCAGAGCATCAAGGTTAGTGACAGGGTTCTTGGGAGGATACTAGAGTCAAGGATCTGTGTCATGGTCTTGGTACTTATTCATTGAAGATCTAGAAGAAGAATTTTGATCGGGTTTTCCTCTCAAGAGGTGAGAGGTTTAGGCCCTGGCTGAGAAGCCTGTCACTTGTCTTTTATTGTGCATATTTGTAATTGTCTTGGTGAAGAAAAACACAATAATAACATAACGAAGAAAAGAACTATAAGCTAAAAGGTAAAAGTACATCACAAGCAATTATCAAGCAGAGAAATCTTGTAACTCTGAATGCCCTAGATTTCTGAACAGTAAGGGCCATAAAGGAGCCATTGTATGGGTAATTAAAATGGACGCCATTTTCAGAGCAAAGTTGCCAATAGGTGAACAAGAGGTGGTCATGACTGCATTCAACAACTTGGAAGCTAAAGCATATGGTTGGTTCCTATGGTGGTCCAACAAATGCGCCACTTGCTCGTTCAATTGGGAAAATTTTAAAAATGCCCTGTTAAAAAGGTTTCCATGATGAAGAAGAAGACGATGTTTACGAAAAATTCGTTCACTTCAAACAGAAAGGATTGTTAAGTGAATACACCCACGAGTGGGAAATATTAGCTATAAGGCAAAGGGGATTCTTTGACGACGAGCTGCTAAAAATGTATCGATGTGGCGTTAAGGATTATATTCGGGAAGAATTAAAACTATATAAACCCCAAACCATTGAAGAAGCTAGACATGCAGCAATAATTATTGAGCAAAAATATAAACTCCATAAAGCGTCGTATGCTAGTAATGAAAAATCAAACAACTACTCAAAAGGAAAGTCAAGTAAATCGTCTTCAGAAAACACTAGTAAGTATGTTCCACCACCAATGCGCAATGGAGAAAAACAACAAGCAAATTTTGAAAGAAAAAGGGATGGCAAGTGTTGGACATGCGAAGATAAATATTCCCCAGGGCACAGGTGCACTACGCAAAAAATTTACAATTGCGAGGCAGAACAAGAAGAAGAATCTTCAGAGGATAGCTCCAATGAAGAAAACATTGAAGAAAATGAGACCCCTAATCTAGATCCAGAAGAAGAGAATATGCCAAGAATTTCTTTGGTAGCTATCATAGGGATAACTCAACCACAAACATTGAAGCTTAAAGGAAATATCACGAAACAAAACGTTATTGTTTTAATAGACTCAGGAAGTACGCACAAGTTTATAGATGTCAATGTCGCAAAAACACTTAATATTTTTGCCTGTCCCGTAGCAGATTTAAAAGTTATGGTGGCAGATGGAAAACGAATAGATGGAGTAAGAAAGTGCAATAAAGTTAAAATGCAACTAAATGAATACGAAATGGAGTCCATTTTTTATACGGTCCCTTTAGGAGGAGTAGGCGCCGTCTTAGGGATACAATAGTTGCAAACACTAGGGACGTATTCGGAAAATCACCAAAAATAGTTCATTAAGTTCAAAATGGATGGGAGGAAGTATAAGCTGTTCGGACTCCAAGCCCCACCTACCCAAGTCATTTCTGCTCAGCAAATGAAAAAACTTATTCGCAAGGGAGCCCCGGTATTCGTCGCACAATGTCAACAGTTAGGGTTATTATCGATGGAAGGGGTTCACCAACAGTTTGAAGTTTCATCCCTAATCCATAAATATGATAGGGTTTTCCAAGATTTATTGATGAAATTTCCCCCCGAAAGGAAAATTGAACATATCATTGAAGTCAAACCAGATTCAACATCAGTAAATGTAAAGCCATATTGCTACCCTCATCATCATAAAACATAAATATAGCGATTAATACAAGATCTGTTAAAGCATGGAGTCATTACGAAAAGTAGAAGCCCATACGTTGCTCCAGTAATATTAGTCAGGAAAAAAGATGGATCTTTCCGGTTGTATATAGATTACATAGGATTAAACAAAATTACTATTAAACACAAATTTCCTATTCCATTCATTGATGAGATGCTAGACAAACTCCATGGTGCGAAATATTTCTCAAATTTAGATTTGAGATTAGGTTACTATCAAATTCGAGTGAGATTAGAAGGCGTCGAAAAGATTGCATTCAGAACTCACGAAGGGCACTATGAGTTTAAGGTAATGCCATTTGGGTTAACAAATGCGCTAGCCACCTTCGAGGAAACCATGAACGAACTCTTCCATCCATACTTGCGAAAATTTGTATGTCTTTTTTGATGATATTCTCGTTTACAGTAAGACGTGGAAGGAGCACCTCAAGCAATTAAAGGAAGTACTTTCCGTATTAGAGAAGAATCAATTTTATGCCAAGTTATCAAAATGTACCTTTGGGCAAAGGGGAGTTGAATAACAGGGACACGTTATATCCAGGGAAGGAGTCAAAGTGGACCCCAACAAAATCAAAGCAATTAAAGAATGGCCCAAACCCAAGAACATTTCAAAACTAAGAGGATTTCTAGGTTTAACTGAGTATTACAGAAGGTTCATAAAGAACTATGCACACTTGACAGCGCCCTTGACAGTGCCCTTGACAAACTTGTTAAAAAAGAACACTTTCAATGGAATAACCAGGCAGATGAATGCTTCGAGAATCTAAAAGAAGTGATGTCAACTACATCGGTACTGGCGACTCCAAACTTCTCCAAACCATTTATAGTCGAATGTGATGCTTCAGGGTTCGGAATTGGAGCACTATTAATGCAAAACAACCACCCTATGGCCTTAAAAAGCAGGAAGATTAACAAGCGAGAAAGCTTGAAATCAACTTACGAAAAGGAGATGCTTGCCATCATACATGCTTTAACTAAATGGCGATAGTACCTACTTCGAAGTAAGTTCTCAATCCGAACTGATCACAATAGTCTTCAATTCCTACTTCAACAAAAAACATTATCAACAGAACAACAAAAGTGGATGGAGAAACTTTCAACATTTGACTTAGAAACACTGCACAAAAAGGGAAAGGAAAATGTCGTAGCTAATGCACTCTCACGGAAAGATGAAGACAACACTACATGCATCGCCTTAGTAATTGCTCCTCACTGGTTAGACGAAATACAAGTCGAGTATGCCAAATATGTGGACTATGGCTCTATGATTGAAAATATCAGTCAATATGCCAATTTTGAATGGAAAAACGACATATTAGTCAACAGTAGAATTTACCTAATCCCATCACAGAATGAAAATTCTAAAGGAATCTCACAGTTCTCCTATAGCTAGGCTTGTCAGATTCTTCAAAACTTACTACAACATTTGACTATCATTCTATTGGAAGGGTATGAGTAAGGAAATCCAAAGATATGTTGCAGAATGTGATGTTTGTGAGAGGAATAAGAGTGAAAATATCCCAACCCCTGGTTTACTACACCCATTACATATTCCAAATAAAAAATGGGAGGAAATCTCGATGGATTTCATCAAAGGACTACTTATGTCGGATGATAAGGACGAGATATTTGTCATAGTCGACAAGCTCACAAAATATGCCCACTTCATGGCAATAAAAAACACTGACACAACTAAGCAAATTGCAGATGTGTTTTGTAAAAACATTTAGAAACTACATGGTTTTCCCAAGGTTATTGTCAGTGATAGAGACACAAAATTTAGAGGCAATTTTTGGAAAGATTTCTGCCACCAAGCAGGCATATCTCTCAACATGAGTTCAACTTATACCCCCAGACAGATGGTCAAATTGAAGCTGTAAATAAATGTTTGGAAACATATCTTCGTTGTTTTGTCACCGGCAAACAAAACAAATGGTTTTAGTGGCTACACCTGGCAGAATGGTGGTACAATACCACCTATCATACTTTAACTAAAATGACTCCTTTTCAAGCCCTATATGGCTATGAACCACCTAGGTGGGAGGATTTTGCGTTACACGATTCCAAGGTACAAGCAGTAAAGAACCACTTAGAAGAAAACCAAAGAATTATTTACTTGTTAAAAGAAAATCTAACAGTGGTACGTAATAGAATGAAGCAACAAGCCAACCAACACCACACCGAAAGAGAGTTTGAAGAAGGAGATTGGGTCTTTGTTAGACTCCAACCCTATAAGTAGTTATCATTAAAACAACAAGGGAAAAATAAGTTATCTCCTAAATATTATGGACCATACCAAATAATCAAAAAAATAAGCAGCGTGGCTTATGGACTGAAGCTACCAGACAATTGTCGAATCCACAACACATTCCATGTATCTAGTATCAAAAAAATACTAGGGAAAATCAAACAGCTCAAACATAGATACTCGAGACTGACGAAGAAGGAAGGATCATCTTAGAACTTGAAGGCATACTTGCTACCAGAGAGAAGGTACTACGATCCAAGACTATTAAGGAGTACCTTGTCAAATGGAAAATACTACCCAAAGAAGACTCATCATGGGAGACAGAACGTTTTCTTCAGCAACACCCAACATTGCCTATGCTTTGAGGACAAAGCATTTTCTTTAAGGGAGAGGCAATGTTATGAATCATTATATATAATATATATAATAAAATAAATGTTAAAAATTAAATAATAATAAAGAAATATTAATTAATAATTAATAATAAAATTAAATTAAGATAGTTAGTTTTGAAGAGGCATTAGTTCAAAATGACATTTCTTTAGCTCGTGGCCAGTCAACTCCTATAAAGGAGAACCACCTTAGCCTTGTAAAATCATCATCCATTATTGAATAAATATATATAAATTATTATACACATCAATGTGTCCGAGTCTTGTGAACACAAGTGAACAAAATAATTGTTCCATAAACCTGCCATGGATTTTGTTTATAAGGCCATGTATTAGGGCAAAGAACAAATAAAGTCAACATATGGGGATAAAAGGCATAAGTCATTAAGTACCTTCCTATATGGAGAATCATTGATGAAAGATGGAACAAACATCTCCATAGACCTTTACATGTAGCTGGCTATTACTTAAATCCAAGGTATGTAATTTTGGATTTCAATGCATATAAGTTTTAAATTTTGTAATTCATTACTAATTAGAAAAGTTTTACCAAATATTAGAAATCGATTGATGAATAGTTTTTGTTTTTTGAACTTTGAAGGTATCACTACACTACAAATATTGATGCAAATGGGGAGGTAATAGAGAGGGATTGTATAGATGCATTGAGCGCATGGTTTTATCTGTAAACTGTTGTGGATATTCCACTAGACAGTTTGTCACTACAGATCTGATTAAATTATACTTAAGAATCCAAGATTTGGGAAACTCTTTCGGGAGAAAAACCCAGCTGGAAGGTGAGGTCGCTCTGATCTCTTTTTTTGAATAAAAAGTGTTTGTGAGTAGAAAGAACTATGGCCTGTGGCTTGTGGGCTACTATTATGTACAAATCCTCCTAGCGACCTAGTTATAACACAATCTGATAGCCTACTGGTTAGGTTTGACTACCTCAACTCTTAACCAAAGTTATAATATAGACTCTTCTAGATTCTTCTTCATCATAATCACATGGTTGACCCATTTTTCATGAATAATGGGTGTTGATGTGGCATCCTCTCGAATTATGGTGTTGAAAACAGGGAGGTCAACTTCTGAGTGGCATAACTTTCAGATACGGACTCGGATTGACGTGATTCTTGCATTGTGGGAAAGGTCTTTGTGTGTAGGATAAGAAGAAAAGGTGCTATACCAAAGCGACAATGTTTTACCCCCGAAAAAACATTGTTTGATGCCTCAAAACACTCCTGGAAGGTTTCAAACCCCAATTTGCCAAACTGGGTCCCGCTAGTAAAAATGGCCTTGAGAGTTGATTCCTCCAATTTTTCCACTCTGAAAGCATCAAGATGGATGGAAAACAATATAATGATACAATCCAGAGCACACCTCGCTTTTTGTCCCCAAAATCTTTTACTAAATGAGGTGAGAAAAATTTTCCTCCACCTTCTCTATGGTGTACCATTTAGCTTTGCATGAAGTTGTCCTTTCGACCCAATCTGCTAGTGGTCATGCTACCCCTGACTTGTAATTCCAAACCTCTTTTGCAACACTGTATTTTCTGTTAACTTTGGTTGAGCATTTGGTACCAAATCCTCCACAAAAGGGGATATGTTCCTCTTCCTGATCTAGCATGGAAAACTCATAGAGTTTCAGATTCTTTACATTCACAACTAAGTAAATGTGCATATATGGTGGTAAACTACGCTGATAGGCGTTATCACCCACCTTTTCCAGTAGCCTCTCCTTATTCAATTGTAGCCACATTGTCTCCCACCTTGAACAATTTCTCTGATCTCTACTGATCACGCCTGGCCTTATATTTCTCCTGCAACTTATGCAGGGTCTCTTGTACATGTATATGGATCTGCCTGATATTCTCTATAAATTATTCAGTCCTCAAGGTGTCTCTTATAAGATCTTCTCTCACTCCTCATTTTCTCATATGCAATATCCAAAGGTGAAGGCAACAAATATACAAAACAAGTTTCAATTAGGGACTTTCATGTAGAAGTGTGGATTGCTTTCTTGTAAGAATGTTGTATATATACCATATTTTCATCTCAGGTCTTCGGATGCTTGAAGTTGTATCCCCTCAGAAGTTGCACCAAAGTCCCGTTGACTACTTTTGTCTACCCATCTGTCTGTGGATGGAATGTTGTAGATCTCATCAACTTTGTGTCCATCTTCTCTCACAATGTTGTCTAGAATGCATTGAGAAATCTTGTGCCCTTGTCTGAAACGATGCTCTTTGGTATCCCAAAGTGCACCCAAACCTGTCCAAAGAACAAGTTTGCTGCTTCTTCCCACTGATGGTCTTTTTACAAGGCATCAAAACACACATCTTGATAACCTGTCAACTACCATGAATAGGTAGTCATGTCCCTTCTTGGTTGTTGGTAAACCTCCACAAAGTCCATGGAAATGCTTTCCCAAGGACGAGTGGGTACAGGTAAGGGATGACATAGACCTTGTTTCCTATTGCTTGGCTTGTTGGTACAACATAGCATGCATTCTCTTATGAACCTAGCTACCTACTTTTGCATCTTGGGCCAATACACATACTTATGCAAGTTAGCCACGGTCTTCCCTACACCAAAGTGCCCTGCAACCTTGGAGGCTTGAGTCTCTCTAATCAGCTGCAATCGCTCACCTTTAGGAACACATAGCTTATCTAGCTTGTAGAGTAACTCATCCTAGAGATGGTAATCAATAGTGTCGTCACCATCATGGACATGACTCTGACTTTGCAACTACTGAAACACCTTGAAGTCCTCATCCTCTGAATATGCATCTCTATAGCATCATGGGTGAATGACTTCGTGTGCATAAGAGGCCCCAAAGTTGTGATATTTGATGTGTGTGGCGTTGAAAGCATGTCGACCGTTTTGTTTGTGCTGCCCTTCTTGCACTTAATTACTAAATGAAACTGCTGTAGAAACCCCATCCACTTGTAATGCCTGGTCAACTATAGTTTACTCTAGGCCTGCAGGGACTGTAGTGGTTGGTGATTTGTGTGGATTACTGTCTCCTTTCCCATCAGATAGTGCTTCCACTTCTTCATAGCTTGCACCAAGGCATGGAGCTCCTTGTCATAGGTAGGGTAGTTAAATGAAATACTTCAGAATGGTAGCATACATGCCTTCCTCCCTGCATCAAGACCGCTCCCATAACATACCCACTCACATATATCTCCACTTCAAAGGGCTGCTGCAAGTTTTATAATGCCAGAACTGGTGCTTGACTAATCTTCTTCTTTCCTCGAAAGCTCTCTACTAACTCTTTCCCCACTAGAAACTCTTGCCACTTGCTGTTATGACATGGAGTGGTGCTATTATTGTTGAAAACAAGGTTATGAATTTCCTCAGGTACTGTGTTGCCTCGATGAAACTCTTGGCCTTAGAAACATTTGTAGGCACTGGCCATTTCATGATGGCCTCTATCTTGGTAGGATCTATATTCAACTCTCCTCCACCTATCACATACCCCAAATATAGCAAAGATTGCTGTGCAAACTCACATTTCTCGAGATTTGCTAGCAGCTGGTGCTTCTTTAATGTCTCTAGTGTGAAAATTCCTGAATCTAACACATTAGAAACCCCTACTGCAATTTTTGGTTTACTATCTCCTACTTGTTCTTTACATTAGCAGGTTATTTAATTGCATAAACATCGAAGTAAACACAAGTGTAACCTTCATAGATCTACAGATCATGCACTGAAGTAAACAGAAACAATAACACAAGGGACACTGTTATTTTTGGACAATCGTCCCCGGAAAAACCCAATATAGGAAAACTGGTGCAGCAGATATGAGGGTTTTATTATTAAGTAGATTCTTGAATACAACTAGGGTGCCAAAATTGGCTCACCAAACAGAGAATGTCCTTGGCAGTAGTACCTCTATCCGGAGACAGATATTCTGGCAAATTAGCAACCATATGGTCAACCCCTCAGTGACTCTGACTGTTCCTTGTGCTAGGCAGCGAAAGCTGCTCCAAGCACTGCTTTGGAATTGCGTCACTCTTCAGGAATTGCGTCACCCTCTCTTGGCCAATCTGCTCTCAGTCTGCCCCATAGAATCTTCCCAACATTATCTCTAAGGCCCTCTGCGTCCTCTGTGTCAGCCTCTACGGCTTCTGCGTCAGCCTCTACGGCTTCTGCGTTAGCCTCTACGACCCTTTGCGTCCTCTGTGCTGCGTCCTTCGGCCTCCGCGTCAACCCTTCTTGGGCCTGCGCTGTCTCTCCTGACACTTCACTGCCTCTCTACTATGTATTCTTTAGCCTTGGATGAAAATCCCTTGCTGAATTGCCCCTCGCTACCACTGGTCACTAACTCGATTTCCTCAACAAACCTCGCCCCAAAAAATTAAATTCTTGATCTCTCTTGGTGTATCTCTAATTGACCCTCAAGCCTCCTCTTATACTTTTCTTGTTGATGATTCAATGACTGAGATTAAGTCCCTAATCAACAACTAAGATTAGAACTGACTTGATTCTCGTCACTTAGAACTTTCTCACCCATTTTATATTAATACACATTATATTTTTAATTTTCGTGAGTTTAGACTTAGGGACCCATTAAAAATATTAATTATTTGAACATCTCTTCATCCGGGTGGAATTTCTTCAAACGATTTCTGGGTCTTGGATATCTCATGTGCTTTAGCCTCTCCACCAAATTTCATGGCTAGAGCACATCCGATGCTACTAAAAATCAACACTTCCTCTTAGCGAGGAATGTGCTCTAGCAATGCTTCACCATAGAAGCATCACACTGATCCTCTACATCGGTCCTCTGTGTTGATGCTTGGCCTGCTGCCTCACGTCCACTACACTGCTGCTTCCTGTACTGCTGCCCATGATACTGCTATATCTGTACTGGAGCTCCCTCTCAACATGTTGCCCATAGCACTGTCACTACTAACTGTGGCACTGCAACTTAGTTACCGAGAAGTAAGTAACTGACTTCACCCAAACACTGACATCTTGGTCAGTGTGGAAGCCTTGTGATGCTGAAGCCTCCTCTGCTGCTATTCGGTGTTCCCTTTGGTGCCATTGCTCTGTTGGAACCTCTTCTGTGCCTCTCGCACTACTGCAACCTCCACTATGTTGCTACAGACTTCTGCACTCTAGCACTGCCTTGTCGCTCCATCACACCTTGCTCCACCCGACACCTGTTATCATGCTATTGTCGTTAAGGGCTCCTGGAGCCGGATGTGATCCAAGAGTTTGGGCACCTCAAATCTCCTGCTCCACTTCTGTAGTCCTCTCGACTACGGCTCATTGTATCCCCACCTCTTCTCTAGAGGCGCATGAGCACTCATGGCACAATCGTCATCAGTCTCAACATCCTTCTCTGCCTTTGCTGGAGCAACATTTGAGTCAGACGCTTCTCCCTTGCTTTTCTTCCTAGGGGACTGAGAGGCATAATGTCCCAGCTCCCCACGATTGAAGCACTTGACCTTGGAGATATCTTTCTTCTTCCTCTTCTGAACCCCTTGATGTCCCGCAGATGTTAGAGCTGCATCCTCCTCCTCCTCTTTCTTGATTCGAACTCCCTTACCGCTACTCTCCGCCTTAGTCAACCTCCTGATCTCTTCCTGTCGAAGAGCTGCTCACATCTCCTCCCAACTGGGGAGTGTTGCTCTGCCCAAAATGCTTTGGACAAACATCTCTCAGTTTTTGGAGATTGCATTCAGAGCAGTCTTGATCATAAACTCTGGATTCAGTGTAGACCCCATGGAAGTAAGTTGGTCACGAATTCCTTGCAACTTGAGAAGGAACGAATCTATCTCCTCTCCTTTTTGCATCTGATATGACCTCAGCTGATTCTCTAATAACATCTTCCGCTGCATGCAAGAGCCTTGGTATAAGGTGGTCAACATCTGCCACATCTCCCTTGCTGTGTTCTTCTCAACAATATGTGGTATGACATGATCCTTGACCCCGTCTAGTATCATGTATTTCGCTTTCGCCTCGTGCTCTTCATACTTCTTATTTGCATTTGGGTCAGCTGGGACAACTATGGTTTTCAAGGCATAGTCCTTGATGGGATGTTTATTCGGGATTGCCAGGATCTTGGCCTTCCAGATGACAAAATTGGAAGCCCCATCCAATCTGTCCTGATCCCTCAATCCGTTCACTACCATCTCTGCTCCTCTTCTCTAGACTCCCTTTGAGTCTTGATTTCCCTCTCGAAAATCCTCTGGCCAGCTGTCGAATCACTCTTCTCCAATCCTCCTTTGCCACTGCAACCCGCATCTAGATTTCTTGGCTCGAAACCTGTCGAGGTAGTGCTTCCCTCTACCTTGGTTTAGTCTCCTTAGACACTGTTCTGCACTCGCAGAAACAATGTCCCACCAGCTCCACAAATCAAAATCTTCTCAACGCCCTTAGCCCCGACAACTGAAGAATCTGAGCCCTTTTGGCTCTGCACAATCACAATGAGAGTTGGATCAGCTCCTCCTGGCCACTACGTCAATTCTTCCTGGCTGAGAAAGATGACTTGGCACTACGTAGGTCTGATCTGTCCCCCTTTGCCTCTGTGCTGGCCTGGATAGCTAACACGGCTACTGCGTGGGCTCCTCCTAATAGCTACTGCGTCACCTTCACCTAGCTCAGAGTGCTGATGCACGCACTGCGTGAACCTCTGCGTCACCTTCTTTGCACTGTGTGCCTCCTCCTTCTGCGTCTCTGGCTCTGGAGCAGCATTGTCTCTCGGGACAACTGCTTCTTTGTTGCAAATTCTAAGATTTTTTGGTTGATGTCTTCAATCACCTCTGATCTGCAATCGCTCTGAAACCATGTGAAAATTCCGGAATCTAACACATCAGAAACCCCCACTGCAATTTTTGGTTTACTATATCCTACTTGTTCTTTACATTAACAAGTTATTTGATTGCAGAAAGATCGAAATAAACACAAATGCAGCCTTCACAGATATACAAATCATGCACTGAAGTAAATAGAAACAATAACACAAGGAGCACCGTTATTTTTGGACAATCGTCCCCGGAAAAACCCAATGCGGGAAAACCGATGCAGTAGATATGAGTGTTTTATTATTAAGCAAATTCTTGAATACAACTAGGGTGCCAAAATTGGCTCACCCAACAGAGAATGTCCTTGGCAGTGGTACCTCTATCTGGAGACAGATATTCTGGCAAATCAGCGACTGGATGATCAACCCCACAGTGACTCTGACTGTTCCTTATGCTGGACAGCGAAAGCTACTCCAAGCACTGCTCTGGAACTGCGTCACTCTTTAGGAACTGCGTCACCCTCTCCCCGCTAATTTGTTCTCGGTCTGCCCCACAAAATCTTCCCAGCGTTGCCTTTGAAGCCCTTTGTATCGTCCACGTCAGCCTCTACGGCCCTTTGCGTCCTTTGCGCTGCCTCCTTCGGCCTCTGTGTTAACCCTTATTGGGCCTGCGCTGTCTCTCCCGGCACTTCACTGCCTCTCTGCTATGTATTCTTCAACCTTGGATGGAAATCCCTTGCTGAACTGCCCTTCGCTGCAATTGATCACTAACTCGATTTCCTCAGCAAACCTCTCCCAGAAAAATCAAATTCTTGATCTCTCTTGGTGTATCTCTAATTGACCCTCAAGCCTCCTCTTATACTTTTCCTGTTAACGATTCAACGACTGAGATTAAGTTCCTAATCAACGATTAAGATTAGAACTGGCTTGATCCTTATCACTTAGAACTTTCTCACCCATTTTATATTAATACACATTAATATTTTTATTTTCCTAAGTTTAGACTTAGGTACCCATTAAAAATATTAATTATTTTAATATCTCTTCAACTAGGTGGAATTTCTCCAAACAATATCTGGGTCTTGGAGATCTCATGTGTCTTAGCCTCTCCACTAAATTTCATGTCTAGGGCACCTCCAATGCTACTAAAAATCAAAATATAGAGCCTAAGTCTAATGTGAGACGTGCTCCTCCCAGGTAGCCATGTATGCTAGTATATCATCCAAATAGACAATAACAAATGAATCTATAAAAGGGGGCGGTACATCATTCGTTAATCTCATAACTGTAGCTGGTGCATTACATTGGCCAAATGGCATGACTAACCACTCATATACACCGTGCCTGGTTTTGAAGGCAATGTTCCAGGTATCTTCTTTTTTGACACGAATTTGGTGATATCCAAAATTTAAGTCCAACTTGTTGAATCATTTTGCTTGTTGTAGCTGATCTACATATCGTCTATCTTGGGTAGGAGGTACCTAAGCGTGATTTTGTTTCAACGCCCTGTATTCTATACACATCCACCAAATCTCATCCTTCTTTGGCACAATGATGATGGGTGACCCACATGGTGATGTACTCTGTCAAATGACTCCCTGTTCTAGTAGCTGCTGCAACTGTTTCATCACCTCACTTGCTTCTATAACAAACTACCTGTACAACCTAATGTTTGGCAATGGGGAGTCCGGTAATAGTTGGATCTTGTGCTCCACTTCCCTCTTAGGTGGTAACACTTTAGGCTCTCTGTCTACATCCTTGTATGCATGTAGCAACTTTTCTAGTTGTTGTTTGTGTTTCTTAGTACATCCTTCTAGGGATGCCTTGACTCTTACTTACTCTTCTATAGGCTAATTTTGTCTTGAAAACAATAAAACATACTTCTTGTTGGAACTAATCAATTTCTTGGCTTGGTGGGCACTTACCAATGAAATTTTTGTCTTGCCTTTATGCGCGTTGATGGTGAAGGATTTTCCATCCTTGACGAGCTGACACTAGTTGGCTGTTCGCATGAATATTGCATCTCGCATGTACATGTAGGGACTCCCAAACACAACTCCACATACATCAAGGGGAACCACATCTACTTCTATTTCATCAATAAAATCAACACTAATAGCAAATCTAATTTGCACTGTTTTGTTACCTTCAACTCTGCATCCTTATTTACCCATCCTAGTGGATATGGGCTTGGATGATCATGAACTTCTAATCCTAATTTCTTGACCAGCGATATTGCAATGAGATTCGCCTGCGATCCTAAGTCAAACAGAGCACCAATCTTTGTCTTCTTGACCTATATCTTTATATGGAAGAGTTTGGTCATTTCTTTCTCTTCAAGTTGCAGAAGGCTACTCAGATTCACCTCATTTTGCATTGTCATACAGACAATCTTCTCATCCATGTCCGAGTTGCTTTCAAATTGGTTGCCCAAATCAGTGGCCATGGGATTCTTCTTCTTATTGTCTTTCTTTTTGTTCTTCAGGTTAAGCTTTGGATGCAACTTCTAACACTTCTCCTTTGTATGGTCGTCGATGTTGTAGTGGTTGTAATGGTTGTTGGGATCTTTGCACTAGTGTGTTGTGGCTGCCGTCTTTTTATCTTTTCCCCCTTTCCACTTCTTCTTCCCCTCCTTGGAAGCATCCTATTGCTCCTTCTGCTTTGATCCACTTGATTATACTTTCTTTAGGCATATGTTCTCCAGGTACTGTGCCTTTACACGTCCACTGATTTGGGCTTGAATAGCATCACTTGCTCCCGCAGATGGTGGTGTAGACCCCCCAAATACTTTAGGAGTACATTTGGGTTCTTTGGGGAGATACCCAACATTATGTTCATCTTTCTGAACATTAGGGCATGCTTTACCTTGGCTTTTTCTTGTAGTGCTACCAGATCCATTGGTCTTCTACATACCCAATAGGGTAAAACTGTGATTTAATGAGGGTTTTAAAGTCCTCCAAATTAGTCACTGGAGGTTCTCCCTCCAACCTTAGCGTCTTCGTGTGGCTTTCTCACCAAGTTAGGACACGACCCTCTAATTTTAGGTGCGCAAATGGAATCTTGTTAAAACTGGCAACTAGGGCCAAACTCCATGTGGGTCTACTTATTCATGGCAACTGATATTTTTCTTGGATTCCTCTCATCGAGAGGTGGAGGATTGATCTAAAGATCATCCGATTCCGACATGTATTCATGGAGATATGAATTTATTTGTGTTATGGGACAATTCGTCAAGGTTGGCCATCAACCAAATTGCCCCCTCTTGTGCTCAACGTTTTAGTATAAATAGAGTGGCTTGCTAGTCATTTGCTCACACAGTGTTCTTGTGATCTCTTCCACTCTACTTGTCTTTGGTTTTTGGTGGGAGGAGAGATCCCAGGAGACAATGATGCGCTAATGAAGAGATGCCCTAGATCTGAATGCTGCCATGGGAAAGAAGGATCTACGCAGCCCTAAAAGAAGATGACCTAGATTCTAACACTGCCCTAATAAACGTAGTTAATGGAGAAAGTCTCAACGCTGTCTTAGAAGAGAGTTCATGCCCTAAACGCAAACCCTAAGACGCTTCCATACGCTATCATATAAGGATGCCCTGGACTCTAACACATTCATGGTGAAGAAGGCTTTAACGGAGAAAATGAGGCGTCTATATCGTTGGTCTAGAAGAGACCCTAAGCTGTCCTAAACGCAGGTCTAAGAGACCCTATGACGTTGATCTATGCGACCCTAATATCCGCTGTAAATGTGCCCTAACCGCAGGCTTGTGAGAAGATTTATTAGCAGAAAGAGGAGACATATATACCTAACGTTGTCCATGTGCCCTAAAAGCAGGTCTAATTAGAGACCTTAAGACGCTGTCAAAAGGAAGGCTATTCGCTGTGCTAAGGATGTTATCTACAACAATCCTATACAATCTCTTGGAGGAATGACTTCAGACGAGGACAGTATATGGATCTGCCTTCTTGCAATGTATATCCGTGATATATATATATGTGTGTGTGTGTGTGTGTGTGTGCACTCTTTCATGGTTTGATGAAAGTAAAGTTTCAAAGACATTCTCTTTAGCGTTACTATGTGCTAGGCCACATGCCATAGCACCATAGCTAGGACTACCTTGGTGCTGCTATCTTAGTTTGAAGATAACATGATGATGAACGCTGCAACATGATGTAAAGGGGTGCAACATGATGTGATGGATGCAACAGCATGGTATATTGCAGCAACATGGTGCAGTAAGGTACATGGAGCAACATGTTTAGATGCAGCAGTTGGATGCAACATGGTGTTGGGTACAACAGTATGATGGTGTAGTATAGTGCACAGTGATGGAATGGTGCAGCATAGTGCACAATGATGGGTGCAACAGTATGATGGTGCAACATAGTGCACAGTGATGGAATGGTGCAGCATAGTGTGACAGTGGTGCAGCACAATGATGTATAGTGCAGTATGATGCATAGTGCAACATGATGAGTAGTGCAACATGATGATGAAGAGCAGCATGTTGGGTACAACATGATGAGGTACAACTCAGTGATGGTGCAACATAGTGATGATGGACATGGTGATGGTGCAGCATGGTGCAATAGAGTGATGATGGACATGGTATGATGGTGCAACACAGTGATAGGTACAACAAGGTGATGGAATCACCTGTGTCCAGATCAGCTACCTCATGTGACATCTTCTTAGAGAAGATCTTTGCTCTTATTCTGATAAGTCAAGATGCTGACTTCTGATGTATATGTAATATCTCTTTCTCTATGCTGAACTATTGAAGAACATATAAGAAGATTTGATCAAGGGTTTCCCCACATTGGGGTTTGTCCCTGGTTGGCGCCACATCTTGTGTCCTCTTGTCTTGGCTTGTTTTCTCGATTTATGTTTATGTTCTATCTGTATTTTACTATCATGCTAAATGTGATTGCTAGTCTGGAATTGATATTGAGTTAATGTGAAAAACTGAAGTAAATTGCTCTCAGCATAGAACATACCTAAAATTAACAAATCTTATGTTCTTCCTCAATTTGATGGACACTGAAATACACTTCCAGTTGTTGCAACTAATGATTTAGCTTTAGAGCATCGATCTTACTGTGGTATGGCTTGATATCGACATGTGCTTCCATTTTAAACAGGGGTCATGATTGATTTACGACACTCAAATTGGGTTGATCTTTTCCGGGTTCTTTTTTTAGTTGGTTCTCCATTTCTTCCCGATCTTTTGATCCCTCTTTTGATTTGTCCTTTGCATTAGAACCCCCATCTTCTTTGAATATCCCAAGCTTATTGCTCAAAGATGCCATGAGGAGATTTATATCTGCGACTTGCTCCAGCTACGAAAACCTCTCCTTTGCAGGATCACGAGGGTTATTCACAAATTCATTGGACATGATTAGGGTTTTATGACTTTTGGCCCAACCGATCTAGATCCCCTGCAAATCTCCATAATATACCCAAAGAAACTTGCTCTAATACCAATATGATCCGTAAACTATTGTGGATATTCCATTGGACAGTTCGTCACAACAGATTTGATTAAATTATACTTAAGAATCCAAGATTTGGGAAATCTTTTCGGGAGAAAACCCCAGTTGGAAGGTGAGGCCGCTCTACTCTCTTTCTCTAAATAGAAAATGCCTGCGAGTATGAAGAAGTATGGCTTGTGGCCGGTGGGCTACTATAATGCAAAAATCCTCTCTTTGTGCTCTATCTGTTGAAATTTCTAAGTCTAACTGTTAGAAACCCTTCATGTACTTTTTGATTTATTCCTTCCTACTTGTTTTGATTAATTAACAAGTTATTTAGAAAGTAAATACTGAAAATAAACACAAGTACATGCTGAACACATTATAGAGCAACAACTGAAGGATACAGAAACAAGCACACAAGTGACACCGTTGTTTTTGGACTAATGTCCCCGAAAAAACCCAATGCGGGAAAACCGGTGCGGCTATCTAAGGGTTTGATTTATTAAACAGTTTCAAAATACAATCTAGGTGCCAAACCCGGCTCACCCAATAGAGAAAAATCTCGGTAGTAGCACCTCTCTACTCGGAAGCAGATATTCCGACTAAAACCCTGGATAAACACTCTAGCAGCTCCACAACTCCAATCTGCCCCACGAAACCCCAGTGTCAGCGCTCCCGACAGTTCTGGTTTTTGCCCTCTGTGTCAGTGTTCCTGGCTGTTCTGGCAGTTCCGGTTGTTCCCGACAGTTCCGGCTTTTGCCCTCTACCCTCTGCATCAGCTTTTCCGGATGTTCTGGCAATTCCGACTGTTCCCGGCAATTTTGGCTGTTCCCGATAGTTCCGATTTCTGCCCTCTGTGTCAGCTTTCTCGACTGTTCCCGGTAGTTTCGACTTCTGCCCTCTGCGTCAGCTTTCCCAACTGTTTCGGCAGTTCCTGGTGCTATTTCTGCCTCTCTGATTCTGTATTACTACCCCTCAACTGCAACTTTGATCGCTCTCTCAACTTTCTCAACAAACCTAGCCCCAAAAAGTCGAAATCTTGATCTCTTGATATGTTTTCCAAGTGACCCTCAACGGCCGAGATTAAGTCCCTAATCAACGACTAAGATTAGATCTGGCTTGATCCATGACTTTTGGACCATTCTAACACATTTTTATATTAATTCACATCAATATTCTATTTTCCCTAAGTTTAGACTTAGGGACTCCATTAAAAATATTAATTATTTTAATATCTCCCAAACTGTTTAGAATCTGCCCAAACCCTTTCTGGGTATTGGAGATCTTATGTGCCTTAGCCTCTCCACCAATTTTCGTGGCTAGAGCATATCCGATGCTACCCCAAATCAACACTCCCTCTTAGCGAGGACTGTGCTTTAGTAATTCTCCTCATTGAGCATCACCCTGATCATCCGACATCGGTCCCTGTGCTGATGCTAGGCCTGTTGCCCAAAATCCTCTGCACTACTGCATCCTGTACTGCTACCCATGGCCCTGCCACTGCCATTGCTGCATCCGTACTGCAACGCCCTCTGCATCCGTGCTGCTGCCCATGGCCCTGCCACTGCCACTGCTGCATCTGCACTGCAACCCCTCTCATCATGCTGCATCGTGCTGCCCATAGCACTACCACTGCTAACTGCTGCACTGCAACTCAGTTATTGAGAAGTAAGTAACTAATCTCCCAACTTTGACATCTCCGTCAGGCTAGAAACACTCTTGATGCTGAAGCTCCCTTTGTTACTGACAAGTGCTCCCTCTTTGACCTCTGCACTGTTGCAACAACTCTGTGCATCTCGCACCATTGCACACCTCTTTGTGCCATCCTGCACTGGTGCAACACTTCTGCGCCTCTCGCACTGTTGCAACCTGCTAGCCTCGTGCTGTCGTGGGAATCCTACACTGTAGCTTCCTTTGTCGCTCCATCCGCATCTATCTCTACTGACATCTGCCAGTACTGCTACTCTTCTTCGGGGTTCCCGTAGCAAGGTCTAATCCAAGAAGCTGGGTACCTTGAGGATCCTGCCCCTTATCGCCTGTAGTCCGCCTGACTACAGCTCGATGTCTCCCCACTTCCACTCAAGTGGTGTGTGTGCACTCATGGCACACAGAACATAAAGGATCCTGGCCTTCCAGATGACAAAGTTGGATGCCTCATCTAACCTGTCCCATTCCCTCAACCCATTCATGGCCATCTTTGCTTTTCTTGTTGACTCTTCCGAGTCTCTCTACTTCCCCCCTGGAAGTTCTTTGTTCGACTGCTGCTGAGTCTACTTCCCATCTGGAAGTTCTCTGTTCGACGCCTGATGAGTCTCTCTACTTCCTGCCTGGAAGTTCTCGGTTCGACTCCTGCTAAGTCTCTCCACTTCCCATCTGGAAGTTCTTGGTTTGACTCCTACTGAGTCTCTCTACTTCTCGTCTGGAAGTTCTCTTTTGGACTCCCTCTGAGTCCCGATTTCCCACCTGGAAATCCTTCTACAAACGTCAAGTTGCCCCTCTTTGATCGTTTGTGCAACAACAACATTGATCTGGATTCCTTGGTTAGAAATCCGCCTCGGCAACAACTCCCTCTACCTTGGCCTTGCCCTGTTAGGTACTGTTCTGACTACGGTACCCCACCAGCTCTACTTTGCAACTTACCCACAACCTCCTAAACCCCAACAAATTGAAGGTTAGAGCTCCTAGGCTCTGCGCAATCCCAACACTAACAAATCAGCTTCCTCAGCCAACTGCGTTAGCCCTCCTGGCTTCTGGGTGGTTTTGCATGAGCCTGTCTTTGCCTCCCTCAGCCTCTGCGGTGCCTCTTCCTGGCTCAATCTTGATGACGCAGGCATTGCGTCACCCCTTCCTTGCTGTTACTCTGCTAGGAACAACTTCTGTCACTTGGGACAACTGTTTTCTGCTGCTGCTGCTCTGCTCGGCTGATGTCCTCAGTTCTCTTGTGATCTGTAACCACGCTCTGATACCATGTTGGAATTTCTAAGTCTGACATGTTAGAAACCCTTCATGCACTTTACTGATTTATTCCTACCTACTTGTTCTGTTAATTAACAAGTTATTTACCATGTAAATACTGGAAATAAACACAAGTACATGCTCAACACATTACAGATCATTGACTGAAGGAAATAGAAACAAGCACACAAGTGACACCGTCGTTTTTGGAGTAATGTCCCTGGAAAAACCCAATGCGGCGAAACCGGTCTAACTATATGAGGGTTTGATTTATTAAGCAGTTTCAGAATACAATTTGGGTGCCAAATTCGGCTCATCCAACAGAGAAAAATCTCGGCAGTAGCACCTCTTTACTCAGAAGCAGATATTTCAGCTAAAACCCTAGATAAACACTCCGGTAGCTCCACAGCTCCATTCTGCCACACAAAACCCCAATGTCCACTGTTCCGGTAGTGCCGGTTGCTATCGACAGTTCCGACTTCTGCCCTGTGTGTCAACTTTCCTGGCTGTTCCAGCTGTCCCCTACAGTTTCGGCTTCTGCCCTCTGCGTCAGCTTTCCTGGCTGTTCCGATAGTTCTTGGCAGTTCCGGCTTTTGCTCTCTGTGTCAGCTTTCTCGGCTGTTCCGGTAGTTCCTAGTAGTTTCGGCTGTTCCGATAGTTCCTGGCAGTTCCGGTTGTTCCTGACAGTTCCGGCTTCTGCCCTCTGCGTCAGCTTTCCCGGCTATTCCTGGTGCTATCTCTGCCTCTCTGCTTCTATATTCACTGCTTCTCAGCTGCAACTTTGATCACTCTCTAAACTTTCTCAGCAAACCCAACCCCAGAAAGTCGAAATCTTGATCTCTTGGTGTATTCTCCAAGTGACTCTCAAGCCTCCTTATACTTTTCTCTTTGACAATTCAACGGCCGAGATTAAGTCCCTAATCAACGGCTAAGATTAGATTTGGCTTGATCCGTGACTTTGGACCATTCTAACACAATTTTATATTAATTCACATTAATATTTTATTTTCCCTAAGTTTAGACTTAGGGACTCCATTAAAATATTAATTATTTTAATATCTCCCAAACTGTTTAGAATCTGTCCAAACCCTTTCTGGGTATTGGAGATCTTATGTGCCTTAGCCTCTCAACCAATTTTCGTGGCTAGAGCACATCCGATGCTACCCCAAATCAACACTATTTCGTATCCCTCTTGTCTATTTTTCTCAGCGATGGACAAATGCATTCGAAAGAGTGGAACCCCTTTTCCTCCTAACGGGCTGGTTATAACACAAGTCAATACTACTAGTCGTTAGGTTTGACTACCTCGACTCTTAACCAGATTTATAATATAGACTCTTATGGAGTCTTCCTCATCATAATCACATAGCTAAACCCTTTTTCATGAATAATGGGAGCTGACATGACATCCTCTCGAATTATGGTGGTGAAAACAAGAAGATAAACTTCTGAGTGGCATAACTTTCGCTTACAAACTCCAATTGATGTGATTCTTGCGCAATTGGAAAGGTCTATGTGTGTAAAATAGGAAAAAAAGGTTCTATCGTAAAGCGGAAAGTTCTACCGCCAAAAACATCATTTGATGCCTCAAAATGCTCCTTAAAGGTTTCATACCCCAATTTGCCAAACTGGGTCCTGTCAGTGAAAATGGTCTTGAGAGTTGATTCCTCCACTTTTTCCACTCTGAAAGCATCGAGATGGATGGAAAACAATATATTGATCCAATTTAGATCATGGTCTTAGATCCCAAGGTTCAAGATCAGATTCATATCAAGCTCTTGAATTTCAGTGAGAGTAGAAATACATTTGGCATGTCTATGACTATAAGAAAGAGTGCAAGGGATCCCCTAGGTAAGAAATGTCAACTTTGCAAATTATATTAGTCATTGCAATTGTTGAGTCGAAGACTCAAGTTTCTAAGTCATTTGCTAATACTTCTTTTCCTTATGCCCTTTTTGCAACCTATTGGTGGCAACAATTTGGTAGCCAATGCCCTGAATTGCAAAAAATTGCAATTTGGATATTGAGCCAGAGATGTAGTGCTTCATGGTGTTAGCGGAATTTGAGTGTTTTTGAGTGTATACACACTAAGAAGAGGAAATTTTTGGAGCAAAAGTTGTTGAATGACATGGTTAATGTTCAGTACAACCTTAGGTTGAGGCGTAACTAATTTCTAAACAAAACCGCAACATAGTCTTGGGTGACTTTGATCCAACATCAGAATGGGTTGTGGAGAGTCCAGCACAACATTTGACAATGAAGACATTTCTTGGTTGGACTTGGACCCACCTCCACAACCTGCAAAGGGAGATATATCACAAGTACCACCTTTAGGGCTAGGGGAATCAATTCAGAATCCCATTGCAGACTTAGAGGCTACTCATTCTACACATGAGGATGAGTAGGATGATGATTTTGATGATGACCATTAACACTTGTCGCTGTTATAGTATCATGCTTATTTTAGACTATAGAGGCCATTTAGAGCCTGCTTCTTGATGTATTTTGATCCAACAATGTTTTTCACTAAGTGCTATTTTGGTTATATGCACTCTTACTTGCTATGTAAATGAGAACTTTTGCATATTTGCATATAAATGGTTTGAATTCATATGGATGCACATGAATATATATATATGTTTTTTTTTTTAAATTTAAATATTTTATATGTTTTTGGTTGACCAATTTTTTTTATTGGTTCTTGTCCAGTTTTGATCGGTTCTCGGTCCACAAGTTTTTCTCATTCAGTAATTGGTTTGGTTCCAATAACATTCCATTTACCAACCTCACTACCCCTAGATCTATGATGTAAGAGTGCTTTGGCACTCAATGGCTAGCGAAATTGGGTCAAATAAGTTGTTGTCCTTGTCATTTTACACAAATATTACAGTTTGTCATATTAGGACAACATGATGTTTTGATCTATAAGTCCTTAACTAACAATTCAAAATGAAAACTAAGACTGTATTTGGTTAGGGATTTTCCTGTACATCAAATTCAAGTAGTCACATGTTATACTTTAAATCATTTGGTGTCATTTAATTTGTTGTTTAGCTTTCTGTTGCACAATCATACACAAAAACAACTGGACAACCTCAAAAATTAACTCCTCCACTCACTTTGACCCCATCTAAGGCACTAGTCTTATTTGGAGTCGATTGGGGTATCAATTGAGACTCCTTCCTTGATCTTGTAGGAGGTATTTGGGTCTAAACAACATGGGCTTGGGCCGAGGTGACAATGGATCCCTGCCTTGTGTGTGTGTCACATCCCTTCTCAAAAGATTTAGACACGGGGTGCAACAACACAATTTTGGCAGCATTTTTGGTTTAGGAGGAGGACCCCACATGCAAAAACAATTTTTATTTTTATTTATTTTTATTATTTATTATTTATTTATTATTATTATTATTATTATTTTTTTTTTTTTTCTCTGAATTTGTCTACTCCTATATTGATACAAAAATATGATTACAGAGAGGCAGAGGCCTCGAGAGTTCTAGCCTAAGAGACGACATGCTTACAAAATATCGCTTGAAAAATTGACCAGAAGACCTGCATAATGACTTGCTTTAAGACTTGATATATCTGGAAACTGTAACTGAAAACCGAGACAGATTGATTGGAACCAATCAAAAACTCAGTACAAAGCAACCTCTACGTGACCGGAATCTGACCCATAAACAGATTGAACCAAGACAGTGACCAAAAGACAGGAGAATGCCACCCACGCAAGGGAAACCGGCAAGTCAAAAATTGAAAAAGACCTGATTCTGAGAGCTATAAAACATGAAATGTCTATGGATCCGGAAGGGATTGAGCATCTTCTTGCAGCAGCTGAACAAAACCAGAAGGTGCAGACCTGCTCAGTCTTCATGCGAGGTTGGAGGCGATTCTTCAACAATGCGGCAACCGAATTGGTCTGGGTCTTCAAACTTAGAGGGTTGGCCCTCTTTACTTGAAGAACCACCACCTGCAGGAGCGCTCGGACCGGCATGGATGGTAGTATCTAGTGTTGCAGAGCCACCTGGGTCCTTTCTCTGAGTAATCGCAATCTGGGAGGATTCATTCTTGTCTCCATCCTCGGCTCTGAAGGAACCCCTGGACTAACAGCCCCCGAACCCACAATATCCTCACACAACTCAACTGTGACTGACGCAATGAAGGAGGAATTGCCTAGAGTGCAGGGGAAGCGAAAGCGAGCCGTGTGAGAATGGGAATGGTGAGAGCGCGCTTCTGTAATGAACTGCCCTTGTCCCTTGCCACGACCACTTCTGGTCACAGGATATCTATCAAAGTAGAAATCCGAAGCCTCAGACAAAGGGTCCGAGGTAGTGGAGGAAGGCTGGCGGGAGACACGGCCTTGGGAGCTGCCTCTTCTGCAGCTCATCCTTGAGCGCACTCTGGGCATTTTGAAGTGTGCTGAAGGAGCGGAACGAACAGCTGTGGAGGGGACTGAGAGGGGGCGACAAAGGAAGATGCAAAGCGGATGAATTGAAGCATGAAAGCACTGATAAGTATCAACGCCTCGATCCAGAACTAGACAGTGCCCTGGTCTGTCTCGAGAGCTAGGAGCTTCAGCCTCGCTAGACCAGCATGAGTGCAAGGGAGGAGCAAGAGTGAAAATCCAGCAGAGTGCCATTGTAGATAAACTAACATACCAGCGAGAGGGAAGGGGCTGCGTTAATGCAGCATTAAAGTTGTTGGCCTGAAACTTTAACTCATACCTCATGCGAGGCCGGCTGGCGATGGTGATTAGCCATGCGCCCACCCTCCATGCCGCCTTTGTACTGCTCGCCAGACTACACACCCGCATCCGGGACCCCACATGCAAAAACTTAGGAACTATAGGCAGTTTGATTTATTTTTCGCAACTAGTGGAATGTGGGTGCCACCACATGCATTATTTGAATTTGGTGAAGGAGGACGTTGGAGGGAATTCGAGCTAGTGGAAGGAGGGGCCCTCAAGAGGCCAAGGGGCCCAAGGTGATAAAAGAGGATGGAGCTCTCATTTTCTAGCGTTCTGAATATTTGACAAACAAACTCACTCTTGTATGCTCTGTTGCTTAGCGAGTCTACCGACTGTTTAGCCACGAGTCTTCTGTAGGGAAGATTCAACCTCTACTTCGGGGGACTATCCGTGCCTGCCCTAGGGAGGCTATTCCACAAAGGTTGCAAGAGTTCCCAGCCACACAGAGGAAGGAACTGTGTGTTTTCTGGGCAGCCAGAAATACGCAGAGGTTGATTTGGCCAGCCAAGAGGCCCCTAACTTGCTGGGAGTTTCAAGAGCAAGGAAGGTAGAGGGATGAGGGTTATTTATGAGTGTTTTGCAGCCAACTGATCAGTACACGCAACAATATGTATTTCTGGGTAGAGAGACAACGCAGTGGCCTCTAGCAGCAAGTTCGTGGGGCTTGCTTGAGCAGCCATTGGGGCCAAGGACCATCCGGGAAGCAAGGGATCAACTAGTACAGGTGAAAACAACATTTGAGGGGTGTTTCCAGGTGGATTTGCACGCTGTTTCCTGCAAGTCGAATTTGGCAGCAGTGGTCGGAGAATAGCTCCCAAGAGGCCAAAAATCCAAAGTCAAAATTAGAGAAATTTCCTTCTGGGTTTTTTTTGGGTTTTGTCCAAGGAGTCTAAGGTTGAAAGGGCAGAATTTTTTGGGCAGTTTTTGGGCACATTCTAGCAGGCCGAAGTCAACAGATGAGTTGTTTACTGGGATAATGCAGAGCACAGTGGAGCAGCAACTGAACAACCATCTTTCTAGCTATTTTACCACCTGGGTTTGGTCCAGCTTGTCCTGGGGACAAGCCCAGGTGCACCACTCATTTATATATTGTTTTCTCTCTTATTTCATAAGATATGGCTCAACAGTCCTAGTATTATAGTGTTTCATGGGTGTTTGGTAAATGTTTTTAATTTTCCACTGTTGCACTGTTTGTTTATTTGGATTATCACTTAAATTCATATTTAGGAACATTACAGTGGTATCGGAGCCTAATTCTTGGCTCAACTGTGGGGTTGGTTTCCTATGAGAGGGGAAGATCGGGAGAACATTACTTACTGGAGGCAGTGGTACAGGAGCAGAGAAAGGGAGCTGGAAATTACACCAGACACGGAGGAAAGAGGGAAAACAGTGGCCGGAGAGGAGGAAATGACAGAGTGCAAGAGCAGGGAGGAGATGGCTTTCGATAGCCTCTTGAGGGCCTTGAGTGACTTAGCCAAGGGGCAGAGAGACATGCTGGAAGAGGTCAAATCACAGAACCAGGACAGAGCCACGCCTAGAGGGTTCTTGTGTGGAGAGACTTCAGGGGCATCTCAACCTTTTGATCAACCCTCACTAGCAGCACATCACCCTTTAGTGAGTGTGCCCACTAGGGCTACACTACCCTCTTTCGTCCCTATAGCACAAATCGAACTAGCACGAGAGGAGGACACTCCCCAGATGGGGGACTACTTTAGAGAGTGGCAGGCGATGGGAAAAGATTTCAAAGAAGTCCTCTCCTTCAGAGATTATTGCAAGCTCAAGCAGAGTGAGAGGAACAAGGGGTACAGAGGACAGCGAACCCAAAACTATGAGCTGCAGAGAACTATAGTGAGGATGTACTTCACTACGTTTGATGGCACTACCAAGTGCACAACCAGGGCTTGGGTTGGAAAGATGGACACATACTTTCAGCTCAACTAGATGACGGAACAGGAGGCCATTAAGATGGCAGCGCTGCATTTGGAGGGGGAAGCCCATGACTGGTGGTTTCACGGCCTGACCACTTTGGGGCATGCCCAGATATTTTCGTATGAGGACTTCACCAGGAGGGCGGTGGAGCGATTTGAATAGAGGGATCCGGAAGCATCCTTCAGGGAGATGACACAACTGCGGAAGACAGGTAACCCGGAGCAGTATTTTTCAGATTTTTTGCGTGTCAATGATGGTCCCGGATCTGTCCGAGGCCAGGAGGGTATACAACTTCATTGAGGGTTTGCTTGAGCCTTTGCGTGGACTGGTGAAGTCACGCGAACCCTCTACGTTGCAGGAGGCAGTGGTGTGCACAAGAGATTTGCAGGGGGCCATCCCTAAGACTAGAGCGCCATTTCCTACATGGACCTCTTTCCCACAAAAGGGGCATGAGACTAGACCCCTGCCATCGAGGACCACACAAGGGAGGGGGCAACTAGATGAGGAGACATGGAAGGACCTTCGGAGGAGGAAGCTATGCTTCAGATGCAGAGAGCCCTGGGCACCAGGCCATAGGTGCACAACAGGTAGAGCACATTACATTGAGGTCTTTTTTGATAGTGACTAGGAGGACGAGGTGGAGCAGGATTGCGGTGGGACAGATGGAGAGAGTTCGGGGGACAGAGGGCCACCACCACCACCACCTCCACAGGGAGGGGCATCTCTTGCCTCATCAGGGGGAGTCTTTGCTTCTCTATGCGGGATTCCTAAGTTTTTGACACTCCGGATCAGAGGTACGGTACAAGGACAGAGGGTGTTGGTACTAGTGGACAGTGGGGCTACCCACAACTTCATAGATGCACAACTGGTCCAGAGGAGGGGCATCACCACGGTAGAGTTTCAGGGATTCTCCGTGCTAGTGCCAGGTGATTGTACCATCCAGTACACCAGATACGTGTGCCTTCCTTGGCAGTAGTTATGGGAAACTACTCGATGATGGACCACTTCTTTGTGGTCGATGTGCCAGACACTAATGTGGTGATGGGTGTCTAGTGGCTGTATTCCCTTGGGAGAGTTATGACTGATTGGAGGAAACTTGAGATGGAGTTCATGGGGCTAGACAACAAACTGGTGGTTTTGAGAGGCATGCAGTCTTATCCGCCTCAGATAGTTTTGGCCCACAGGATGGAGGCAGATCTTCGTCATGGGGACATCACATGGGCAATTGAGTTGAGGATCTCAGAGGCTGCTCACCACCAGCAGACATACAGGGTCTTCTGGACAAGTACGCAGTGGTGTTCGGGGACATTCCGCTAGGGCAACCACCAGATAGAGGGTTTGAGCACACCATTGAGCTAGAACCGGGTATACAGGCAATCATCACTATTCCTTACAGGCACTCCAAAGCTTATAAGGACGAGATAGAGAAAGCTATTCAGGAGCTGCTTGCTTTGGGTCACATTAGGACTAGTTGTAGTCTTCTTGCTTCTTTCGTAGTGCTGGTGAAGAAGAAAGATGGGACCCTCAAGATGTGCATAGACTATAGAGCCCTTAACAGGAAGACCCTCAAGAACTGGTACCCCATTCCCCGCATTGATGAGCTTAGAGTTCGGGATCAAGACATCCTGAAGACAACATTTCGGTGCCACTATGGGCACTTTGAGTTTCTGGTCATGCCGTTTGGGCTGACCATTGCTCCTGCCACATTTCAGTCTTGCATGAACCACATCTTTTCGGGGCAGCTGAGGAGGTTCGTGCTAGTGTTTTTTGACGACATTCTGATCTATCGCCGGACATGGGAGGAGCACCTCAAACACTTGGAGGAGGTACCACGCATTCTGGAGGAGCAACAGTTCTATGCCAAGCTCTCCAAATGCGAGTTTGGATTGACAGAGATGCTTTATCTCGGGCATATCATTGGAGCAGACTGGGTGAAGGTTCATAAAGAGAAGATTAGGGCCATCTGGGATTGGCTAGTACCCCGAGACGTGACTATGTTGAGAGGCTTCTTGGGCATTTGCGCTTACTACAGGAAGTTTGTCAAAGGGTTCTCGCAGCTCGCAACACGCTTGATTGACTTTACCAAGAAAAGGGGCCTTCGCATGGACTGAGGGAGCACAGGCTGCTTTCGATTGCCTCAAGGAGGTGATGAGTAGTTTCCCTGTCTTGGCACTCCCGGATTTTTCCCAACCATTCATGGTGGAGTGTGATGCATCAGGGTTGGGAGTTGAAGTCGTTTTGTCACAGGAGGGGCACCCCATAGCTTTCGAGAGTCGGAAGCTCCTATCGCACTAGCTGTCATATTCCATATATGACAAGGAGATGCTGGCCATCATGCATGCATTGGCCAAGTTCCGCCAGTACTTGGTGGGCAACCGATTTCGAGTGAAGACTGATCACAACAATCTTCGACATTTCATGGGGCAGCAAGGCCTCAATGACAGGCAACAGAGATGGGTCAGCAAGGTTGACTTTGATATTGAGTATGTGCAGGGCAAGCACAACGTGGTGACCGATGCTCTATCCAGGAGACCGGCTCCAAGGACAGGAAGGCTTGCGAGGTGCTAGCGGGGACACATGTAGATGAGTGTTACCATGTGATGGATGAGGTCATCTATTACAAGGGGCGCATTTACTTAGTGTCCATCTCGCAGTTGAGGGAGAGGGTACTCCAGGCAACTCACGATTCACCATTGTCCGGACACCAGGGGTTCCAGAAGACTTACATGGTTGTTTGGGAAAGGTTCACATGGAAAGGCCTCAAGGAGGAGGTGTTGCAGCATGTAAGGGAGTGTGAGGCCTGCCAGCGGAACAAGGGGGAGCTGACTCATCTTGTAGGGCTATTACAGCCACTTCCCATTCCAGAGGGGAAATGGGAAAGCATCTCGATGGATTTCATCACTGGGCTCCCCACAGTATAGGGGAAGGATTGCATATATGTGGTGGTCGACAGGTTGACCAAATTTGCCCATTTCTTTGCCATCCAGACTAGATTCACGGCTGCCCAGTTTGCCGAGTTGTTCTTCCCGGAGGTTTTCAGACTACATGGACTCCCTAAGAACATTGTTAGCGACAGAGATAGTAGGTTTATGGGTGGCTTTTAGCAGGAGCTCTTTAGGTTGGTTGGGACGGAGCTTACTCCTAGCACCAGTTACCATCCTCAGATGGACGGCCAGATAGAGAGGGTCAACTAGTGCAGATAGAGAGGGTCAACCAGTGTTTGGAGGGGTACTTGAGGAACTATGTGACGGGCCAGCAGAGGACGTGGATTCGGCGATTGCACTTGGGCGAGTTCTGCTACAACATCACGCACCACATGTCTAATGGTATGACTCCTTTCCATGCCCTCTATGGTTATGATGCTCTAACTTTTGCTGATGTTATTTCCAGAGACAGCCGGGTCCCAAAGGCCAAAGATTGGGTCCAAGAGAGCCAATATATCCTCAAATCTCTGAAGGATAATCTTGTGACAACCTAGAATCAACAAAAACTATATGTAGATCGACATAGGGTAGAGAGGCACTTTGAGGAGGGGGACCTAGTGTACCTCCGGTTGCAGCCTTACAGACAATCCACGCTGAAACATAAGGGGGCTGAGAAGCTACATCCATGCTTCTATGGGCCCTACCAGGTGACTGGCGGGTTGGGGAGGTGGCCTATGAGCTAGCACTACCTCCCGGGAGCAGGATCCACAACGTGTTTCATGTCTCATGCTTGAAGAAGGTGCTGGGACAACAGGTGACCGCAACCGCTGAGCTACCCCCATTGGATGATGAGGGCCATTTGGTGCTGGAACCAGAGGCCATACTGGAGAGCAGGGAGAGAAGACTGAGGAGCAGAATCATTAGGGAGATCTTGGTAAGTTGGAAGAACTTACTGGATGAGGATGCCACCTGGGAGGGTGAGCACATACTAGAGCACTTGAGGTTGCTTGAGGGCAAGCAACATTTGGGAGGGGAGGACTGTCATGTCCCTTCTCAAAAGAATTAGTCATCGGGTGTAGCAACACAACTTTGGCAGCATTTTTGGTTTAGGAGGAAGACCCCAAACACAGAAACTTAGGAACTATAGGCAGTTTGATTTATTTCTGGCAGCTAGTGGAATGTGGGGGCCACCACATGCATAATTCGAATTTGGCCAAGGAAGACGTTGGAGGGAATTGGAGCTAGTGGAAGGAGGCGCCCACAAGAGGCTAAGGGGGCCCAAGGTAATAAAAGAGGATGGAGCTCTCATTTTCCAACACTTTGAATATTTGACAAACAAACTCACTCTTGTACGCTTTGCTGCTTAGCGAGTCTACCGACTGTTTAGCCACAAGTCTTCCGCAGGGAAGATTCAACTTCTACTTTGGGGAACTATTCGTGCTTGCCCTAGGGAGGCTGTTCCATAGAGGTTGTAGGAGTTTCCAGCAGTGATTCACAGCTCAGCGAGCCACGCAGAGGAAGGAACTGCATGTTTGGGCAGTCAGAAATATGCAGAGGTTGATTTAGCCAGCCAAGAGGCCCCTATCTTGCTAGGAATTTCGGGAGCAAGGAAGGTATAGGACCGAGGGTAATTTATTAGTGTTTTGCAGCCAGCCAGCCAATACACGCAACAATATGCATTTCTGGGCAGAGAGACTGCGTAGTGGCCTCTAGCAGCAAATTTGTGGGGCTTAATTGAGCAGCCATTAGGGCCAAGGACCATCCGGGAAGCAAGGGATCAACTAGTACAGGTGAAAGCAACATTTGAGGGGTGTTTCCGAGTGGATTTGCAGGCTGTTTCCTGCAAATCGAATTTGGCAATAGTAACCAGAGAGCAGCTCCCAAGAGGCTGAAAATCCAAAGTCAAAATCAGAGAAATTCCCTTCTGGGCTTTTTCTGGGTTTTGTCCAAGGAGTCTAAGGTTGAAAGGGAAGAATTTCCTGGGCAGTTTTTGGGCACATTCCGGCAGGCTGAAGTCAACGATCAACAGTTTACTGGGACAACGCAGAGCACAGTGGAGCAACAGCTGAACAACTATCTTTCCAGCTATTCTACCTCCTGGGTTTGGTCCATCTTGTCCTTGAGACAAGCCCAAGTGCACCACTCATTTATATATTGTACTCTTACTCTCATATTTCATAATATATGGCTCAACAGTTCCAGTATTATAGTGTTTCATGGGTGTTTGATAAATGTTTTTAATTTTCCATTGCTGCACTATTTGTTTATTTGGATTATCACTTAAATTCCTGTTTAGGAACATTACAGTGTGCCAATCCTAGTAGGTTGCTAGGACCTTAGCAACTTTCTAATTGGATTGGTAATAGGACCTTGGCAACCTTGCTAGTTTGGGTGGTAACAAGTTCATTAAATGGAGACTTATGTGGAGGTTATGGAACTTTACACTTCACATTTTATGTAATTGTTTTGGAGGAGCCACCCCTTTCAGAGGTTTTATGCATAACTTATAGGATGTTTTTGACCTTGGAGGATTCGTAGGAAGGGAGATTGGCATATTTGATGAGGTTTCTTGCAAATCCATGATTTTGGAGCCTTTGGAGGCTATACATGGCACCTTGGGGCATCAATTTTCCTTCTTTGGAGCAGAGGACCTCTCTTTGAGGGTTTATCTCATCTTATTTGTTGTATGTGTGGTCTGACCACTTTTATTTTGTTGTTGTTTAAGAATCAGTTAGTTAAATTTACTTTTCATACGGCAGATCTAAGGAATTACATGAGATATTATCACTTTATTCAAAAGGAAGTTTGGCATCACTCTATATAAAGAGATGCACTACCTCATTTTCACTCGTGGTTGGATATTTGGGAGCTTTGTCTCATTGGAGCTTATTTGAGATATCTTTATTGGAGCATTCATGGTGCAAGGGTTCTTTCTTTGTGGATGAAGGTTGTCAACTCTTGAAGCTTTTCCTACTTGGTTTTATTTTGGTGCATGAAGATTAATGGTGGAATGTTCAAGTATCCTACAAGCCTTTCAATATTTATCTATTGAAGGATAAATCTATCATTTGGAATGAAGAAGTTTGGGGTTTGTCCTCTTTCTTCCTTTGTTGATTTGGTGAGTATTTGATACCATACTTTTTTCTTCCTTATGGTTCCATGGCTGAAGTATCAAGTGATTTCATCAAGTCATAGTTGATTTTGGATGGCAAAGGATGTCTTCCATTGAAGCCTCTTGTTGTAGACCTTGAATTCATTGTTGATCTTGATTTGGTAAGAGATTACTCTTCCTTATGGTTCTTGTCTCTAACCCTAATCCTTGAAGGAAGTGAGCCAACTCCTTGGAGGGTTTCTTCTTGATCTCATGGCCATATAATTCACTTTGACTCCTTTGATTTCACACTGATTTCTATGTCCTTCCATCACTTATTCTAAAAAACCCTAGAAAACTCCAAACCTCGTTTTACTAAGGCTATTCTCAACTTCACCTTGTGCGGAGGACAGGTTACTAAGGTGGTAATGGTTACCTCTTTAGAGGTTGCCTATTGGATTGCACCATGTGGATTGGGATCTTATCATTACATACAATTTGGACAGTAACATTCCTTAAGTTTCAGATTTACAACTTAGATAAACCCTAGTTTTATTCATTGTTTTAGCCATAAAATTCACCTGTTTGTTAAATGTTTAAGTGGCTGAAACATACTGCTGTAATAATTTGTTCATCATTGCAATTTATTTATCTTTTATGCAAGTTTGTGAAAAACCTTGAGTAATTTTCAGATCTGGATTGTTTGGCATAAAATTTCATTGGATAAGCACTTAATAGGCCCTCTAAAGTAGCCTTAAAGTGAACAAAGACCTAAATTGAGAATTTATAACCACCTAATCCTTAACTTATCATAATCAGTTGGTGGTAATTTGGGTAGTAACATAGGTAACCTCAGACTTGTCTTGCCTTAGGAACCCTAGGTGCTACGAGGGAAGCCTTCCTTGTCTCGGACTTGTCCTTCACTAAAACGAAGGAAATACAGTGGTAACACTTAATGCTGCACTCGTCTTTGTTTCTTGTGAAGGCTTTGCACTGGAGTGCAAAATTATGTGTTGACAAGTTCCTTAATGGAATTCCAGTAATACCTGTATTGCCGAAATGTTCCACACCCCTCATGTTCATCATTTCCATTGATGTTCCTCATCTTCATTATTGCTTCACATTTGAATGATTTCGATGTCATGTTAGAAAATAGTAGGATCACCTTATGAGCATGATGAACATTGCAATGAAGAGAAAACAGAAGGATATGGAAATAATACTGAAATGTGCTTTATATCAGGTTTTTCCTGGGATAGGATGGAAATACATTGAAATTTGCATACTTCTGTCTCAAGAAACTTACCATCCAACAATCCACTTACAGATCCTCCACTTTGTTAGGGTAGCTTAACTAGTTAACATTTAAAAATTAAAACACAAAGATGGTCACATTTTAACATCAAATTCCGTTATTAGACCTAGATGTTTACTCCAACAAAAGCACATCAGTAGGGGAAAACTTGCTGTAACATAGACAAGATAATTTTATTAATGTTCAGGAATAAGTCAAAGTGAATAGAGAATGCCATTAGTCAAGATCAAACTATGGGAGTGCTTAGATCACTCCTAAATACTAAAATGCTAAAATAATAATGGATATATATGACAACATTGGGGAAGAAAAGAGCATGATAAAATCTGAACTACAATGAAAAACCCTAGGAGGAGGAGAGTCACTACTCAGTAATAAGTATAAGTGCTTGAAATAGTAGATACAGAGGAGGAAGAAGAGGCCTTTCCTGTTATCACCTATCACTGTGAAGGAGCCAATGGAATTCATGATGATGTCCTCTGGAGAGTGCCTAGGGCTGGGGGACATGATTAGGTGAACGGGGGAGGAACTCTGGAGTAATCTGTCTAAGATCTGCTAAACATCTGATGCCAAGGAGAAGAATCTTGCGATCGAGAATTACATATGACATAACGATTTCTGAGATCTCTTCTCATTCTCATTTACAATATTTGAATAAGTTCTTTATGCTAAGTTGATTGAACAAAGAAGCAGAATATATTATTTCACCCACACCGTTTTCTATATAGTCATTGACATGAACATCCAAATGGTCACTGGATTTGGACATCAGAAGTTGAGGTAAGCCAGCAAATATCTCTTTATGTAGATTTTTGAAAGGATCTTAAGTGTTTTATGCTTATGTTTTTTGGTCCAGGATGCACTCTTTCTAAAAGGTTCATGGTTCCTGTACCCAGTCATCTCCTAACATTATGATTAGATATAACATGCATGACATAAATTTGTATGTTTGGGATATCAACTGATCAGTGAAACTACTGTCATATGAGGTTTGACCAGCATTTCTGACTAATAAATTTTCCATATGTACAGCTTTGAGCTGAGTTTCCTATCATCTCATGATTCTGTTGTTGTTTCCATTTGTATCTGTACATAGGTTGGATAAAGAGTTCTTAAAGAAAGAAACATGCACACACACATACACACAGATTGCATAGTAATAGATGGTGATTTTTTTTTGAATATTTTGCTTACAGAATACAGCACTTCTCAGAGCTGTTCCAGGCTTGAATGAATTTGGCAAGATGTTGTTGGGTAAGTGCTTGAGTGCATCTTAATTCAAGCTTTAACATTATTATTCTGTTTGAGATTACCTTTTTCAGTATGCAATACAAATTTGTTCACGTAAGAATCAAAATGTATTGATGGACCTTGTGTTGCTGCCTGCATGGTTTAATTCCCAGGGTTGATACCAGACATTCCTATTGTTAGTAGTAAAAGAAATTTGACTCCCTTCTTCTGTATGCATGGTAAATGGCATTGATGACATGGACTTAGTTTTTTATTCATGTGCTATAACATGCTTAACACCTAAGTCACAGTTCAGCTTAAAAAATGATTAGGTTTGGTTTGAGTTCGATTTTTTGGCAAGGTTTGGATGAGGTTCTCCATTATATATATTATATATATATATATATATATTATAGATTTATAAACTTTAAAATGAAATATAACATAAAATAGCAAGAAGTCAACATTGATAAACATAAAAAATGTTATCATGGACTTGGAAACTGCAAGGATAGATTACAAGATTGAGCTGTGACATGAGGTTTTGAGCTTGAGCTATGGACTTGGTCAATGGCCATGAGGTTTGCCAAACCTCAACTTTTTTTAGGTTGACCAAATTTAAAACCTCAAGGTTGAAGTTTGGTGAACCTTGTAACATGGCTTAACACCATTTGAATCTTTAAACAAGGTAAACTTAATGATGATTGATTTGGTTAGAGTTAAGTCATCATGGAGGAGAAGAGCCAGATCATAAATAAGTTCCTTAACTGCATTGGCCAATTGTAGCTGAGCCACAGTACTATTGACAAGGTTGGAATTGCATTCCGTTTTGTGTGATTCCTTATGTTGCTTCATGAACAGTAGAGGGTCTATTATTCATTAATAAGGTGGCATATAAATAGCGTCTAGGATAGATAGGATAAATGAATTGTGGGACCACTTAGGCTAATTGCAGTTAACAGGCAGGTGTATCCTTTTTTTGTGGAACGTATCAACTTAGACATGCTACCTTTATCAGGCAGGGAATAAGTTTCATCAATGTTACTTGTGTTAGGCTAGGTAAACCATCTTTTAGTTTTGGTACAACTGAGAGGGAGTGTCTTCATTTTTGCCTTGATCGTTATGGATTCTAATCTTAAATATCAGAAAATAGAGAATAAATATAAAGGTTATCATTATAAGTGATGAAAAAATATTGACCGTAAGGTATTGGATAGCATGCAGGGCCTGTTTCAGAAAAAGTTATGCTTCTGGAGAATATAGGAACGTCAGTGCTTGTGACTGAGAATCAGGTTGGTTTCTTTACTCACTGAAAACAAAGCCTCATTTCATTATTGTCTTGTTAAATTGGGCTTTGAGAACTTATTGTTCTGTAATCTTATCCATGCCATGCCATGCCAAGCTTGCATTATCAAGCTTTGAATTGTCTCCACCATCTTGAATCTTAATAATGTTGCAAGCTAGTGTTAGATACAAATAAGCATATTCTCTCAAAGGAATCACTTTCAGTTCAGTATAATTTATTTTTCTGCAAGTTCATCCCAAGCGCATATGTTATCATAAAGAGTTGTTCAGAGTTCAGATTGTTCCTCTTTCCAGGATAGGTGGCATGGTTTTGTGGGTCAGTAGGGAATGAGAGTCTCAATCACATTGAATGGATTTTGCTCATTGTGGTTCCCGTAGCATTTTAGCGTCTAAGGTAGAACCTTCAACAGTCTGCATTCATTGCATGGAGCAGCACAAAATAATGTCTTTGATGACTATGAAGGCAGACATATGTTATTAGTTTATGATATACGTAAGAATGCCTTTTGTGATGCAGTTAAGATTCTGTACAAATACTCTGAGTTAATTCTTATTTCAGTGCAGTCACATTGTATAAAAACTAACCCATGAAGTCATGTATTCCTACAATTTTTCAAAGGTTATTCCAGGCATCTAAGGACAGACATTGCTGTTACAGACCAGGTGAAACAGGTTAGAACTGTTGTTAATGGAGATAAATTTGAAAATGTAGGGACAGAAGGAAAACAATCTTAGATGCATTTTAGCAAGCTCTCGACCCTTATTAATGAAAAGGATATACTTAAACATATTAGTAAATTTGGAAAAGGACAGAAGGGAAACAATATTAGATGCATTTCAGCAAGCACTCAACCCTTATTAATGAGAAGGTTACTCTTTTAAACATATTAATAAATTTGAAAAAATAAGGACAGAAGGGAAACAATTTTGGATGCATTTCAGTGAGCTCCTCGACCCTCATTAATGAAAAGTTTACACTTTAACATGTTAATAGATTTGATAAAATAAGGCCAGAAGGGAAACTATCGTAAATGCATTTCAGCAAGTTCTTGATCCTAATTAATGAAAAGTTTACGCTTCAACTTATTAACAAGATGTATTCTATGTAGTAGACATTGGAAGAATCTTGTCTAGTTTCTATGATGATGGCTTAAATAGAAAATTTTGACATCTATTTAATCATTCTATTAGAAAACTGAAGCTTCTCTTACCTTTCACTTAAAATCCTATGTCATATTCCAACTCTGATTATTATAGGTCAAGCATGTCGTGTAAGGTTTAGCTAGGGCATGATCTATGCTATATTAATTCTACAGGTTCTCAAGCTTGATGCATTTTACACTTTAAGGGGTGGAATAGTATAGCATGTTGTGTAAGGTTTAGCTAGGGCATGTCCTATGCTATATCAATTCTATAGGTTCTCAAGCTTGATGCATTTTACACTTTAAGGGGAATAGTATAGATAATTATACTGAGAGGTGCATTCTACAGCGTAGGTGTGGTTGAGGAGAGATCCATCAACTGTTCATGTGTTTGTCCTGTGTATGTAATGCTAAAAAAAACTAGTCAATGAAAATACATGGCTGACCCTACAACTACAGAAGACTATTAACTACATCAACATTTTGTGCTACTTTTATATTTTATCATATGCATTTGTACAGCCAAATGTGACATCTCTAAAATATAATGCAGAAATTCCTTTTCAGTGTCTCTTCTTGTGATGTAACATGATCAAATTTAGACACTAATGTGTTACATATTTTGACAGCTTTCTGATCTACATCAATTAATGGTTGAAGCAGCAAATATTCTGCATATTGAGGTACCTGACCTTTATGTCCGTCAGAATCCTGTCCCAAACGCATATACCCTGGCAATAGGAGGGCGAAAGCCATTTGTTGTTGTGCATACTAGCATTGTGGAGCTTCTTACCCCTAAAGAATTGCAGGTCTCTCTCTCTCTCTCTCTCTCTCTCTCTCTCTCGTACACACAAACACATGTGGATATGCAAAAAATAGAAAATAAAGGGGGTATGCACTTAGCTTGTGTGTAGGCATACTTTGGTTGATATAAGTTCCATGACTTGATGTGATATATTTGAAGGCTGTCACATATATTGGTGCATCATCTGTCATCATTTTTAATGTTATTCTAGATTAGGTCATCAATCACAAGGTTAAATATAGTCATTTCTGACTGAACTCTAGGTTTTATAAATGTATTAATAATCATTGATGTTTGCACTATCAATTGCAAATATGGTTATTTGGTGACCTCCCAGTATACTGTAGGCCCTATGCCTTGTGTCATTATTAGAATTATATTCTGTTCATTATTACAGAGTTCTTGCTCTATGCTTGGCTGGATATGGTTTCATTTATGCATGCTATTGTGAACTCCTTTATTCATCCTGTTCCTGTTTCTAACTATGTCCTACAAGGAAATAAAAATTGAGATGCATCTTGCATTGGCAGGTGAAATAGTTTGCAAGATTTAGTACAATTCAAAGGAAAACCTCACACGCTTTAGTTACTAGGACTAAGGTAAGCCATTATGAGACATAAACAATTATGAGAAATGATAGCAAGTGACTTAGACTCTACATATATTTTTGAATTCCTAGGGTATAAAATCCATGTAACATGTCTCTTTGAGACAATCTAGAATAATACGATGCTTGGCATCTTATTCATAGCAAACCTTGGTGTGAGGCTCTTTTTTTCAGCATATGGAAATATTCTAAAGGAGCAATGGAAGATTTCTGATACAAAATTTTATATATTACACTTTAATCATGTCAAATGGGAGCCATGGGACACTGCCCTATTAGATATGGGGCACTCAAGCATTTTATTTAAATACTTTGCTGCTAAGTTAAAATTTAATTGATTGAAATATTTCTACAAAGCATTCAAAAGTATGGATAAGATAAGATAAGACAATTTTATTAATGTCCAATGCATAACGGCAAAAGTAGGTCAATGGGACTAGAGGATACATCTAGTAAGAGTACAATGTGGGATTGAAATGCCATTTCTGAAAAAACTAAATCTAATACAAAAGGTATATGCAAAAGGAAGTAACAAAAAACACAAACAGTAGGGCATCCTCATGAACATGAACATGTATAAAACTGTATCACCGGCCCGGTGAAGAGCTTGTGGAGAGAGAGAGAGAGAGAGAGAGCTGAACATGAGGTCCATGATGTCAAGAATGCCCGAGTCTGATAACTGATGGCGAGGAGGGCAACTAGAGCATTGGCTCAATGTTCGAGTCTTCTGGAGCTGTTTGGGGATTTGGTTGCGTGATCCTAGGGGGAAGGAAGGAGCAAGGGATACTCCTAATATCCGAGACCGAAATAAAAAATCTTTGGATAAGTCTCTAGCCGCTTCGTTGCGGTTGGGAAGGAATCTGTCCTCGGGGGGGAGGGCGGCCACCCTAGATCCACCTAGAACTGATACCTCTGGTGCTTTGGACATGCATAAACTGATGTGCTATTCAACATCCCCGAACCAATCTTGAGGATATTGGTCATCCTCATCTGGTGGGGGGTTGAGGGGAGACTTGACATCTTACTACTCTACTATTTGAAGTACTCTAGAACTTGTTGATTTAGGGTAGCATCAGATGTGCTCTAGCCACAAAATTTGGTGGAGAGGTTGGGGCACATGAGATCTCCAATACCAAGAGAGGGTTTGGGCAGATTCTAAACAATTCAGGAGATATTAAAATAATTAATATTTTGAATGGAGTCCCTAAGTCTAAATTTAGGGAAATTAAAATATTAATGTGAATTAATATGAAACTGTGTTAGAATGGTCCAAAAGACATGGATCAAGCCAGATCTAATCTTAGCCGTTGAGTAGGGACTTAATCTCGGCCGTTGATATGTCAACAAGAAAAGTATAAGAGGAGGCTTGAGGGTCACTTGGAGAACACACCAGAGTGATTAGTCATTCTATTCTCTAGAGCGGGGTTTGCTAAGAGAGATAGAATCAGTGATTGGGAGAGCAGTTGAGGGGCATTGAGTACAGAGAAACAGAGAAGGCAGAGATTGTGCTGGGAGAGCAGCGCAACAGCCAAGGAGAGTGACGCAGAGCCAGCAAGGGCTCACACAGGGCCACGCAGAGGCAACCAAGTGTTGCGCAGAGCACCAGAGAGGCCAGCGTGTCTGACGCAGAGGCCCAGAAAGCTGACACAGGGCCTCCTGGGGTTGACGCAGGCTAAGAAAGGCTGACACAGGGCCAACGTGAGACAAAGAGGGGTTGACGCAGTCCAGATTGGGCAGACATTGGGGTTGAAGAGCAGTTTTGTGCTGAGGAGCTGCCAGAAGGATTTTCCGGGTTTCAGCCAGGAAATTTCTCTCAAACTGTGAGGTATAGCTGCTAAGGAAATTATCTGTTGGGTAGGCTAGTTTCGGCACCAAGATTGTACTCTGATATTGCTTAATAAGAAAACCCTCAGATCGCTGCACTGATTTTCCCGCATTGGGTTTTTTCGGGGACATTGGTCCAAAAATAATGGTGTCATGTGGTGTGTTTGTTCTTGTTTCTTTTAGTCGTTGATCTGTAATATGTTGAGCATGCACTGGTGTTTATTTTCAGTGTTTAACTTTGTAAATAAATTTTTAAAGAAAAATAACAAGTAGGTTGGAATAAATCAGAAAAAGTGCATGGAGGGTTTTTAAACTAAGTAAACCTAGAAACTTCAACATGGTATTAGAGCGTGATTACAGATCACAGGAGGACTAAAAGACATCAGTTGAGCAGAGTAATAACAACAGAAAACAACTGCCCCAGGGTGACAAAAGTTGTTTCTAGTAGCGTAGAAGCCAAGAAGTGTGACGCGAAGCCAGCCAGAGCCACGCAGAAGAAACTGGGAACTGCGCAGAGCCTCAAAGAGGCCAACGTTGCCGACGCAGAGGGCCAGAGGGCTGATGTAGGGCATCTCAGGGCTGATGCAGACCCATTTGGTGTGAGGCAGAGAGGGGCTGGCACAGTTCACAGAGAGGCAGTTGGAGTCTAGAAGGCTGCAGAAATATTGCAGAGTGGAGCTGGTGAGGTACTGTAGTCAGAACAGTACCTGACAGAGCAGGGCCAGAGGAGTTGTTACCAAGGGTTTCTAGCCGAGGAACCTAGATCAATAGTGCAGTTGCACAAGACGATCAGACTAGGGGGCATCTCGACAAGCGGCAGAAGGATTCCCAGGAGGGAAATCTGGACTTAGAGGGAGTCCAGAAGAGAACTTCCAGACAGGAGGTAGAGACTCAGAACAAAGAACTTCAGGAGGGAAGTAGAGGAGCGTTATGGCACTACACGGGGTAAGAGACCAAGATAGATTGGACGGAGCATCGAACTTCGCAGTCTGAAAGGCCAGAATCTTATTAGTGCTTGACATGAATCGTGTCAAGAACTTCGCCTTGAAGGTTATAGCTATCCCAGTCAAACCCAATGATAACGACAAGTATGAAGAGGCGATGGCGAGGGCCAAGTGCATTATCCTTGATGGGGTCAAGGATCATGTGGTACCACATATAGCCGAGAAGGAAACGACAGTTGAGATGTGGGAGGCTCTCAAGAACCTGTACCAGCATACTTCTATGCAGAGAAGAATGCTGCTCGAGAACCAGATGAGGTCGTATCAGATGAAGAAGGGTCAATCGATTGACACCTTCCTCAGAGGACTGAATGAGATCTGAGACCAGTTGACTGCTATAGGAGCGAGATTGGATCAAGAACTTATGGTGAGGACAACCCTGAACGCTGTCTCAGAAGATTGGGAAGTGTTTGTCCAAAGTATCATGGGCAGAGGGACTCTCCCACCTTGGGACGAGATGTGGGTAGCTCTTCGCCAGGAAGAGATCAGACGGCAGTCGAAGACAGTTAACAGTAGCAAAGGGATCAAGGTCAAGCAGGAGGAGGAGGATGTGGCCCTAACATCTGAGGGAAAGTAGGAGAAGTGGAAGAAGAAAGATCTCTCCAAGATCAAGTGCTTCCATTATGGGGAGATGGGTCATTATGCGACCTAGTGCCCAAGGAAGAAGAGTCCCTAGCATCTGAGGGAAAGCAAGAGAAGCGGAAGAAGAAAGATCTCTCCAAGATCAAGTGCTTCCACTGTGGGGAGATGGGTCATTATGCGACCCAGTGCCCAAGGAAGAAGAGTAAGGGAGAGTCTTCCGAGATTAAGGCAGTGCCAGCACGGGATGAGAAGGAAGTTTTGACATATGATGACTGTGCCATGAGTGCACACAGACCACTTGAGCGGAAGTGGGGAGAGATCGAGCTGTAGTCAGGTGGACTACAGTCGATGAGGGGCAGGATCCTCGAGGTACCCAGCCTCTTGGATTAGACCTTGCTACGGGAGCCCCGACGAGGAGTAGTAGGACTAGCTGAGTGGGTAGAGACGGATGCAGATGGAGCAGCAGAGAGAGCTACAGTGCAGGAGTCCCGAGACAGTGCAGAGCTAGCAAGTTGTAGCAGTGCGAGAGACACAGGAGTGTTACACCAGTGCAGGAAGGCACAGTGAGGTGTGCAACAGTGTGAGATGCAGGGAGTTGTTGCAGCAGCGCAGAGGTCAGAGAGAGGGAGCACTTGTCAGCGGTAGAGGGAGCTTCAGCGTCAGTGGGTGTTTCTAGCCCAATAGGGAGGTCAGTTGGGAGATCAGTTATTTACTTCTCAGTAGCTGAGTTGCAATGCAGCGGTGGGCAGCACGATGCAACATGATGAGAGGAGGTGCAGTGCAGATGCAGTGCTGGGAGGAAGGACCAGTAGCAGCACATATGCAGAGGGAGTTGTCGTACAAATGTAGCAGTGGCAGTGGCAGATCCATGGGCAGCAGTACAGGATGCAGCAGTGCAAAGGATGTTGGGTAGGAAGGCCTAGCATCAACACATGTACTGATGCCGGATGATGAGTAATACTCAGTGAGGAGTATTGCTAGAGCACAATCCTCGCTAAGAGGGAGTGTTGATTTAGGGTAGCATCGGATGTTCTCTAGCCACAAAATTTGGTGGAGAGGTTGGGGCACATGAGATCTCCAATACCCAGAAAGCTATGTTGCAGGAAACGTGGCATAGAGGTCCGTTTCCGTACGGAAACGGGTACGAAACGCGGAAACGCGTTTGGTACGGCCGTGAAACGCGTTTCCGGCCGTACTGCCACGTTTCCTGAAACGGAAACGTGGCCAGTACGGCTGGAAACGCGTTTCAGGGCCGTACGTACGACCCACGTTTCCTCATTAACTTGGGTTTTTTTTTAATTTTTTTTTTTTTTTTAATTTGTTTTTCAATTTACTTTCAGGGTATGTTAGTGACTTCTTGTTGCTTCTAGACGCGTGTCTAAAGTTATAAAAGTGAATTTTTTCCCTAGTGTTGATATGCAGTTCATCAGGAAGTTTGAGGGATATGCAGTTCATGGTAATGTTAAATTCTTAAAGTAAAAGTGATATTTTCCTTTATTTTTCATTTTCATCCTTTTACTTAAT
>APFE030203854.1:0-18379 GCA_000404065.3 Pinus taeda
TATGTAATACCTCATGTATTCACTGTAATCTAAGGGCAGACTTGCATATAAATTTTGGCTTAAAAAAATTATATTTTATAATGATGATGATGATGATGATGATAATGTAATTGGTGTATGAGATTCTTGTGTTTATGAGACAAATGGATTGACCCCTTGTATGGAGGTGTATATCCTCTACCCCTTTCAATTTGAACTTATAACATTTTCTAAAGAAACAACCTGAACGATGCATATCTCGCAGTGGAATGTGTTTGCCAACTAATTTAGGAACCCTGCCCAAGTTATAAACTTTGTTTACCTACCTAGTGAGGCTTATGGATAGGTGTGTTGGCCTCAAAAGTATAGTGGCAGTCCTACTAGAAATTAAACATACTTAAATCAAAATTTACAAATATACCAACCTAGATCCATCTCAACTTTGGATCTACCAAGCACCGAGAGGGATAAAATCTCCTTTCACTCTAAAAGAGATTTGCATTTCAAAAGATTCGATACCTCAATCAAATCTCTTGAGATGCAAATCTATTTTGACATAAATCTCTTTTAGAGCGAAAAGAGATTTGATCCCTCTCGGTACTTGATAGATCGAAAACTAAGATGGATCTAGGTTTGTTTTCTTATTAATTATAATTATAATTTTATATTTACGCCGTAAGGCGTTTCCATATGAAATGAATTGCCCCAGCTGTAGCCATGTCTTATTGTTGACCATGGATTTGTGGTGTTAGACGATTGAACGAATTTTGATCGTTGATCGAAAACTTAAATAATACTGAAATAAAAAAACGGGGAGAAAAGGGGTAGGTAAAGCGGTTCGGTATGACTTTGACGGTTCGGTATGACTCTGAGTCCCTTCATTGAAGCAGAAGCTCCGTGGAAAGCAGTGCGGCTAGAACTTGCGCTTGGTTATCAAGCCTACTGTTTTCTTCCTATTCGTGATAAATTATCAACTTCCAACCTCTGATGAAGTGAGGCCCATTGGGATCGTCTTCTACGAATAACTATGGTTTCTTGCCTCGCTTTATAGCCAGTGCAGACAATATATCATTGTACTTTCTGTACATAAGAAATTCTAAAAAACTCTTCATAGATTGGGAGTAAAATCGATTGGCTGACTTGGTAAGCCCCTCACGTCGCTGTGGTTTTTATGAACCGTCGAAGGTGTGTCAGAAGGGGGAACATAACTATTCTGAAAATAGCTACTATATATACAGAAATTATATATAATTTCAAATTTTGAGTTATGAATGAAGTAGAATTTTGAATGATGTAGCTGTTTCTTCATTTTGACAGTCTATAGAGGAATTTGCAAATATAAACCTGTCAATCAAAAATTTCAGAGATAGAAAAGATTAAGTTTGAGAAACATAGAAACTCAGTTTCTGAACCATGCTTACCCCGACTGTGAGTTCAGGCCATCCGAGGCACAAGCCGAGAAGTCGATGATGGACCATGCAACTTCTGTGTCCGATTGGGACGCACAATCCGGATTTGGGACCTTGTCTGGGAAAATAGACCATCGATTACCACAAAAAAATGCTTGAAATCCATGTTGACATGTTGGTTTTCATATTTCTTTGCAGGTGTAGCTAACGCTTCCACAGTGGTTTTAGATTATCCGCCTGTTTGTAAGGTATTATTATTTTCAATTGTAAATTTGGGAACATTTAGAAAATCTGACTGATATTATTTCCAAAATTTTCCAAAGTATAATTCCCCTCATATTTTGAAATTATAAAAAGTAAACCAGGAAAATATAATCTGTCCTTTTATATTGATTCAATTGAACTCACCATAATTGATGTAAAGAAAATGACGCTTCGAGGTTTTAGTTAGCGTTGGTGACACTATATTTCCTCATATTTTATGGTTATTCGTTTAGTAAAACTAATTAAAATTTTACCATCTAAAAAATATAAAATTACAATTTTCCTCGTTTCTAATCAGTTTTTTATATGATGTGAAAGATTCATGTTTTGATTAATGCAGTCCCAAATCTGTTTATGACGTATATTCACATGAATAAATGTTGTTTGAATGAAGATGGATTAATCAACGCTAGATTGTGTAAGCCAATATTTTATGGTCGTCGTTTCCATTGGACGGATCAAAACCAAAATCGATTTCTCTATCTTCCTCTTTAAACGAGCAGTTTTGGGATGATTAAATTTTAAATTTTTGAATATTATAAATACCTTTCCCCTTCGTTTTCTTCCTATTCTGTAGATTTTAATCTTTTTCTTCGCATTTTGCCTCCCAGTTTGCATTTTGTTTATGTCATTGAGCTTTTGCTTCTCAGTGTCCCCAAAGTTAATTTGATTGAAAATTTCTAGAATTTTCCAGAATTTCATAGATATGTGCTAAGTTAAACAACTCACATCATTTCTGTAAGATTTTTCGAATATTTACACTGCCATATCTTACTATTCTAAAATATTCTAAAAATCCAAAATCCACAATCCAATAAAAGATACCTCTCAGCCCATTGTTTTTCACCTATTTGCATTTCAACATTTTGTTATCGGTGGATGTATATTCCCTTGGGACCATTTGTTCTTAGCCTATTTGCATTTCAGCATTTCGTTATTGGTAGATGCATATTCCGCACACTTTGGCCTTACACTACACTGTTTCTACTGGAAATTATAGGGGCGTTTACATTTCACAATTTTTGTTGTAGACGGAAGACCGATGAATGGATTGATAAGAGGCAAACTAGTCTAAGGTGTTTCTATTTGAAATGAATTTCCGCATCCGTTGTGTCCTATTGTTCACAGTGGATTTGTGGTGTTAGACCATTGAACGAATTTTGATCGTTGATCAAAAAACTGAAATAACACTGAAATAAAAAAAGGGGGAGAAAAGGGGCAGGTAAAGTGGTTCGGTATGACTCTGAGTCCCTTCATTGTGCGGGTTTTCATAGCACTTTGCTCTTAAAGGTATCGATTACTAGTTCGAGGAAGAGAATCTCAGAGCTAAGAGCGAGCTGCTGCTAAAATCGAACCCTGTTCGCAAGAATTCCCAAAGATCCATATGACTGAGCCATTGCTCGTTTCTGGGCTGCCTTTGTAGATGATAAGGTCATTTAGTTCATTCTTAGTAATCGCCTGCATTCGTATCTCATCGATCCTTTCCTTATCTGTTATTTGTGTCTTCGAAAGTTAAAAATATTATTTTTCTATTCAATAACCAGTGCTTCGCAGGAAAACTGTATTTTGGAGGGGATCAGATTGACTTGCTTGACATCGCATTGGATGGTTTGTCAGCGATTATCAAAGGCTTCGAGAAGGCTACCGATAGCGTTTTAATAGATCCAGAGAAAATGCCATTGCTAAGAGCATGGATGGATCGATTCTGTAAATCAGATGGACTGAAAGAAGTGATGCCTGATTTTGCCAAGCACGCAGAATTTATGTCCACTAGGAGAGCCACTATGATCACCGCCTACAGCTAAATAGGGCAAACTTAGCACAGACAGAGGTTGTATTTGTTAAAATACTTTAAATTTAACCCAAGAAAATCATAAGTTTGCAACTTTGTCTTTGGTTTCTTGTTCTTACATAATATAAATCTGTGAACTTCCTAGGACAGAAGTATCTTATTCTTCTGGAAGATGCCCGATGTTTATAAAATTGATCCATGTGTCCCTTCTTTTTTCCTCCACCCTGTTTGCCTTTGCAAACTCTCATGTTCCTTTTCAACAGCTCTCTCTGGTTTTCCCTGCTGTCCAATTCGTTGGCTATTTGATTAGGTTTAGTTATTCCTATAGTACTTGATGTTTTCGTGAATCTATACTGGCCATACCTCCTCCATTTGGGAGGTTTCAGGTTTCGTACTAACTTATTAGGTTCAATATGAGAATGGTTTTTTTTGTGTCATCTCCTCCATTCATATCTATTGGCTTTGCTTAAAATATTACCTTCTAAACCAATGTGTAAGTACTCTTTGGCCATTTCCTATAAGCACGAACCTTTCTTTGCAATACGATATCATGTACAAGTTCGGTTTGCATACTAGGTATCTCCTCAGCTGCTAGAACTATTCTTCATCTTCGTCCCACATCTGACATTGGTAGTTCAAAGAATTCGACTTTTCATCATTCAATATGGAAAGAGGATGTTCATTTATGATGGGAGGGACAAGTTGAATGAATGCTTCCAATCCGATGTAAAGTCTTGAATCAGCCATATTGGTGAGTAGTTGTATTCTAATCATGCCATTATTTATACATTGTCTGAATTTTTTGGAGTTGTTCTTGTACCTTCTCGTTGATTTGTTGGATTCTTTCGATCAATTTGCATGCTTCGCTTAAAATATTGAGTACTTAATTGAGTACTTCTATAGAACAGGATTGGATGCTTCCCATTTTATAGCTCTATTTTGTTTTATGCCATAGGGTAAATATCTTTGATAGCATAGTTTACTTCTTGGTCCATGGCAGTTTTACTACTTATATTGGGTCCAAGGATGTGTTTGGTTCATTGATCTTATAGTAAAATACATTTCATGATATCAAATTTTCATTTTATGAAGGAAATAATGTTTAAGAAGCACATACCTTTCATAACAATGGGACCGTGAAGCCACAATTCTCCTCTATTGTTTGGAGGTAGAGGAGTCCCAGAATCAGGATCAATTATTTTTGCTTCAGTATTTGGATTCAACAAGCCAACTGATCCATAGTGCCTACTTTCTTCTTCACCATCTAAATATGCTGCTACTGCTGTGGTTTCCGTGAGCCCATAGCCCTGCAAAACTTCTTGCAACATGACTAAAGAAAGAGCATAACGTAGGTGTAAGCTCACCAAAATAGTTAGGTACTATGTCTAGATTCTAATGCCAGGAATAGCAAGGGTAAAGATGATAGGACCTATCTTACAGTTTGATTCAATGTTAGATTGGGAAACTCCGATGGGCATATGCACAATAATATTTTTTCCCTGATGATGAACCTTAGTAGAAGTTCAAAACGCATCGATCCTAAAACTTGTTGTGATTTATCCAAGAGAATTTTGCTTTAATAAGAATGAAGTCTATGAATCTCAAATTCCCAATCATCCAAGATGCAACAATGTAGTCCCAAAGACCAGAACTGCCATTTTAGACAAGAAGAGTCAAACTACCCACCATGAGGGAATGAATAGGAGGGGCGTGAGGATACACCAAGAGTTTTTAATCTGGCCAGTAGCCACAATTATGGTGTAAAACCCTGTGTTGATATTAGCTCTCATGAGTGCAAATTTGATGTTAAAAGATTTCCAGAAGTTATGCTATAATATTGTATCTGATAATAAAATGAATAATTATTACAAATGAATGGTTACATTAGGGTTTTGGGGAGTTTGAATAGAAATAAACCATAAAATAAAGTAAATGCCCTATTACCTATCAAAACCACCATCTTCAGGTGTTAAGCCTTGAACCAATTTGAGGCAGCCCTAGGGCCCATAGCAGTGCTGCTCACTACCACCACAATGGCTACACCTTTCAAACCTTTCACTATTGCCTTTTGTGAGGGCTATGGAGTTGAATGATGAATGAGTGTTTTGAAGTGGCAATGAATAAATTCAATGGGTTCTCTTGCTTTAGATAAATCCCAAAGGATGAGCCTCCTTGCCCTGGGAACTTAAGAAATATGTTAGTTTAAGGTGAACCGATTCCTTGATGGGTTGCAACTTTTATACATGAATGAGATCAATATGATCCCCACATAGTAGATGAGGCAATTCAAACTGATATGTATTATGAGAACCATTGAAAGAATTGGGATGATTTTTATAAGAAGTGAAAGTAGGAAAAAAATAATAATAAGGTTATAGGCTCTATTTTTTGTATATACCTACAATGCTCCCTAGCTAAACCAAATTGCTCAAAGTAGGACACAATACACAAAAAATCATAAGGAAGAGGAAAAGAATATTGAAATGAAAGAACACTGAAATCTTCCTCATTATCGGTACTAAAGATCCTCTGCATACATGCCAATGAAGTCTTTGTTGCTATTTTGTTGAACACATATCTAGCCTGTCCTTTGGTAGCAATTCTGCATGCACCATTGAAAGAAGCTTCTAGATGTAGGGAATTGGTGATGCAACATATATTCATTATGTGAGTAATAAGGAGCGGAACATAGAGTTTCCCTAAAGAAGTTGAGGAAGATGAAGCCCTAGAAGAAATGCTTATCAAGGCATTCATGGATTGGAGAAGCGGGTCAAAGATGGAAGCTTCTAGCTACTTAGGGTGTTTAAACTCCCATGAATGATTTATTGGGTTGGGGATGTCGTAACATTTTCTTGGCAAAATAATACAGTTAAAATTTTTGAGCTTTTCCAGAAATCCACCAGCTTTATTGGTTGATCTTATTCTCATAGCAATTGGTATATGGCCTAAAGACTTTTTCACTATATTCTTTGCATCATAGTAGAGATGTATTCAAGATATTATAGGGTTGTATTACTCAACGATTATCAATGGCATACCTTAGTGTTAGTACTATGATGGGCATTATCACCTTTTGTTGCATCTATCACACAATGTTTTTAATTGCACCAACAAAAGTCATTGAATTGTAGTCATAACAATGCCAGCGTTTTGTAATGAATGTGAGGCACATATGTTCATAGAAATGAGATGGAATAGTGAATGGATGGGCAAGAAATATTCTATTTGCACTTCGTTTTATGATTGTGATATTGTCAATGGAAACTAGATTAAACTTGCTCATTGGTCATATCAAAGATCTCCTAGGAATATGTTTTATTGCCAAATAGAAGTAGATATTTTATACTTCTAATTAATTAGTCATTCACCAGTGGAGAGAACTCAAGGATGGATCTTCTTACAATACTTAGTTTTGGTATTGAATTCACTAGTTGAAAGGGCATTTTCGAGAGGCCAATCATGATTCTGACTGCCATCTTAGTTATATTGCAAGGATCAAAGGATGACACATTTGTTATTTGTTTGTCTCAATTTGCTTAATTTCGAGAAGATTGACAACAAGTTATAGAAAGCATCAAGAGATTTGCAGATCCACAAACCTTAGTAATTGTATATATGTTAATGCTCCATTGAGATATTGGGGCTCTGAAATTCATGTTGGAGCTCACGTATACGGTACATTTTACCCAGCTTCCCCTTCTTATAGAATCTATATCAATCAATATATCAAATGATGATACACTTTTCCTATAGTGACTGCAAGTGTCTCTTTTCTGTCAATGGATTCTACAATAAACTAGGACATTGCCTTCAAATATTTGAATGCAGATGCAAAAAATCTGCTTACAATGAACAATGACAATGGGAGAAACATATCACCAGTGATATTTGATCAAACCAATAATGAAAATATGGCTAAGTTGTGAGCAAAGGCAGATGTGTGGACAACCAGGGTCTAGTAAGATGAAATTAGTGAAGGCTGAAAAAAATGTAATATGCAAAGTCAGAGAGATAATAACAGAAATTTACAATTGCAGACACGGTTGACAGAGCCAAGAAGTTCGTTTTTGTTGGGTGTTTTCGTGACCAAAATGTAGTATAAAAAGAGGACGAATTCACTGGGTTAGATCCATGATTTTGCTGAGAATTTACCAACCAAGTCGCAACAAAAGGGAGCAAATTTTTAGTTGGCAAGGCACCCATCAAATTGTTGTATTGAATGGCCAGAAAGTGTCGTTGATAGAGGCACGATTTTGCTGGGGAAGCAGCAACCAAAACACAATAAATTTTAGCACAAATTAGCCGTGGAAATTGGTATGATTTCGCTTAGTAAAAGGTTCATTGAATATGTTGTTTGAGGGGCAATTAAATGGTAGTGGTTTGTGCAATGGTTTGCAGATAAAACTGGAAGAGACACAAATAAGAACTAAGTTCAAAAATAGCCAAGAAAATGGCTAACCTAAGAGGATCATAAATGTGCCAGAAATATGAAATTTTGTTCAAGTCAATTTGGAGTATGGTTTATTTGGGTTTCAAGTCAACTAGGTGTAGATTGTGAATTGGTGAAGCTCACCACCAAGGAACCACCCCCAGGCAATTCCACTTTTGGTTTTTGTCATCCCACTTTTCAAATCTCAGCAGCAGACTAAGAGTGCCAACTAGCAAATATCCGTGTGTTGAAAAAACCAAGCATGTCACCAAGAATCAAACACAAGTGCGTGCCAAGAAAGACTAAGTGCGCACAGGAAAAGAACTTATGAATGTCAAATGCACAATGCATCCAATAAAGAGATGAACACATTTCCATATATATGTTTTAAAAAATATTTTAGTGTTGGAACTTGGCAGGTTCATGCTTCTTTGTGAGATTATATAAATGTAATGTTTCAACGTCGTTGGTGGCATATTTATGCAACATATTTGATCATTTAAGTTTAACAGATTTGCTTTTCTTTTCCTACAAAGAATTTGCTCTTTATATTTTCCTACAAAGAATTTGCTCTTTATATGTGCTAGAGTTATTGGTATATTCTTTAGGAACTAGCAGGCATGCAAATTTATATTTTTAAATCCCTAATTCTCATCATTTGCAAATTTTTCGTCTGCATCTATGCAAGAAGACAACTTAGCTTCAAAACGTTTGTAAGATAGAAAATGCAAATTTTAGCAAATATGGAGCTAATAATAAACGCCCCGTGGTGTCAGAACATTGTTTTCTTGGTTTCCTTTCAGCAATATCATTAAAGAGCCATATATTCTTTAAATTGGTGAGGGACCTTCAGCCCAACGCATCAATGGCTTCATGGGATTAAATGTTCCTCTTCCAATGGTGGAAGATTTATTCAACATATTTGATCATTGAAGTTTAACAGATTTGCCTTGCCATCACATTCATCTCCTCCAAATTCAACTGAATTTCTTAATGCTGTCTCATTTTCTTCCTCCAATCCTTCGGGAAAGCTTCCTATTTCCACAACAATCTAAGTGAAGATGGAACAATAGCATTAAGAATTTCTGAAGTCAGTTCGCCCTTATTTTCTTATTGCTTTGGGAAATAAATTGGGGTTTATTAACACATTCCTAATTATTCACTGGATATCTCTGTACACAAAGCAAGTTCGTTTGGAAGGGCATCAGTCTGAATACAAAAGAGCAGTTTGCCCTTATTTATTAACTGTTTGGTTAGGTTGGTTAAAGAACCATCTAGAAGATGGAAGCAAAATATTGAAGAAACCAGTTCTGTTTGTAGATTTTGAGAAATCCTCTAAAGACCGAGGATTAGGCATCAACTAGAGAGACAATTTATTTGATATGGTTTATAAACAAATATGTGCTTCTGCTAGCATGGGAAGAGCAGGTGGAGGAGCCATGTTTTGGCACCTGATGATGGCAGAAGGAATGAGCTCATATAGAGATATAGCAATTGCTTTTTAATTGAGTGACTCAAATTCATATTTCTTTAGGTTGAAGGTAAGGCCACTAAAGTGGAAAAAATTGTGATGCCAATAATCAGAGGGATTGTGATAAGAAATTTAATAGTCCAAGAAGAGGAGGTAGTAGTAGATTCTAAATAAATTAGCAATGCAACAACATAAATGTTTGCAACAAATTTAGAGAGATCCACCTTGTTGAATAATGCATACACTACATGGATAATGGATTTCCGCAATTTATGCCTTACTTTATGCCTTACCCGTTTTCTTTGCATCATCTGGTGCAAATGCTAGTTTTAAACCTAACTAAACTAAAGTGAGAGGTATTTGCTTTTTAGAGTTCCATAAATTTGAAAAAAAAAAAGAAAGAAACCCAAAAAAAACAAAGGCAAGCACATTACCAATCTATACAGCTGCAATTGTTGTTGTTGCGATCAATCAGATTGACTGAAGGCAAAATGTTGGAGTCCACAACACCAGCCTTGGCCATCATAGTCGATATCCCACAGGAGGACGAGCTAGAAGAATACACTACCAACTTAAAGGGTCGCTTCATCTCATGCATAAACAGGTTCATGTCTTCGACCAAGATGGAGCAAAGGAAAGTGGCACAGTGGTTGGAGAGTTATCTGGCAATGCATAAGGGACGGAGATCAGCACTCATGCTCATAATTAATAATTGCTCAATTCACGACCACTATGAATTCAGCAATGTGCACTTGAGCATGGTTCCCCATCATAAAATTAATATATGTTTCCATAGGGCCACACGCATCGCTTTCAACTGCAAATCCCTCAACAAAAATAAGATATGGCTCAATATGATTCTCAATGAAATAAACGTGATGTGTAGGCTCTCCGGTTATAAGGGCACTCTGAAACTTCATGCGGTTTACGAGGATTCGCAGAATATACATCTAGTTGTTTTGGAGCTGTGCAGCCTAGGAGATCTGTGCCAAACGGTTATGCAGAGAGGCGGTTACAAGGATGATGAATTTGAAGCTGCCATGATATTCAAGCAGATGATGGAGTGCATTTTGTATTGCCATGCAAAGGGTGTTGTTCACAGAGATATCAAACCGGAAAACATATTCTTGACAGGAAGCCTCGCGCATCCAGTAGTCAAGTTGGGTGACTTCGGTCTTGCTACGCTCTTTCACAAAGGTATCATATTTTTAATTTCAGACTTAACGCGATCAAGTTTGAGTGATAGAGTTATAATGTTGGGTAGCATCATCATGTTATTTTATAAATATATTTTTTAATTTTGAAAAGAAAAGAGTACTGTAAATTTGATAATTCAAATTTATTCTTTCTCTTAGATAAATATCATACGTGGATAAATTAGTTGAAAAATATTGCGAAATTGCAGGAGGTAAACTTCTGTATGATAAAATGGAAACCCCTGCCTACGCTGCTCCCGAAATTATGAATGGGCAAGGATCTACGGAGACCGTGGATATTTGGAGCGCTGGAGTGTTGCTGTATGCCATGCTTAGTGGTACATTCCCATTCCATGGTGACAACTTCTAGGAACTCAAATGTAAGATTTTGAAAGGAGAATTGCTAACAATCAGGATAAATTTAATTTTTATGAATGTATTTCTCACTTAGCTCTTCTGAAACCCCACCGACATCCTTCACCGTTCCACCGTAAAAATAGGGGTTTCTAATTTAACTGTCATGAAGACAATCACATACAGGAGCAATTCTTAAATGTTTTACTAAATTGATTACAATATTTTTGTTATCCTTAAACTTTTTATTAAGCTGTATTATAATATTTATTTGTTATTCTCAACTTTGTTATGTCAAGAATATACCCAATTCAATTACAAATGCATTGAGCCGTCAATTACAAGGGTTTAAATTTCTGAAAACCAATTACACTTGCGCGTAACTCGTTTTTCTAATTAAGTAAATAAAGCATAGCCCTTTAAAACAAGCATTGATGGTGTAGGAAATGTTCGCAGACAAAACAAGACACGCTGCCAAAGGCTCCAAAATGCCATCGCGATTTATTCAGAAGATCTTCCTTCACTATATCCGTCGTGGAGCAATAGTATCAAATCAAAGGCGACCGCTCCGTCTCTTAGAAAGTTTACCCACGTTTTCAACCACGCGTTTTACCAGCGCTGCCTCATATCTGCGGCGAATCTGTAAATGTTAAGGGTTTAACCAGAAACGGAAGCATATAACAAATAAGATCAGAGCAGTGATGAGTTGCTCACCCATTCGTGTCTTCTTGAAGCGACCACCCGGAGAGACGAGAGATTGTACAGAGAGCAGTCTTCCATTCATGAATTTCTTGTGGGTTGTATCTCCCGATGTTCTCATGCTCTTGAATGCTTCAGCAAACGGGTTTCCATGAGACTGATCTGGGTGCCGAACATGCGAAGGAATGACATCGTAAAATAGAGGAACGGCGATGGCTGAATGGCTGTCCTCCTCATTCTTGAGAAGTACTTGGTGCGCAATAAGGGAGACTTCTTTCAGGCACCAGATGGATTGTGCGTAATTGTGGGAGAATATTGGAATCAAGATGTGACTCACCTCAATTGCGTGGTGTAAGGCTGCAGAGATGTCGTAACCTTTGATGATTTGCTGCGTGTCTAGGAAGACACTAAAACCTGCGCTGGTGAGGGAGTGGTAGAGATGATCGACGAACCCTCTTCTCACATCGCGCCCTCTGAAACTCATAAACACATTGTATCGTTTCCTCCTCCTTTGTCCTCCTGCCATTGAAGGTGAGGAGCAAATCGAGAAGACAACACAGAAATATAGGTAATCAATTCTGAAATCCACAAGAGATATAATGGATTTACAAGTTAGAGGTTAATCAATTCTGAAATCCACCAGGGATAATGGATTAACAAGTCTAACTTGTAGTGTATATTAATTTATATAGAGAAATAGTTTTTTTCATTTTAATTTATTAAAATCTCTCCATATTTTTTAATAGTCTTTTTTATTCTAATTCATTAAAATTTAACAATACAACTTTTGTGGTCTAAAATACAATTTTAAAAATATATATATGTGGGGCTTTTTTAGTGATTTAGAAAATAGATGGAAAGCATAATGGAGTCTGCTGCCCTAGATATCCGCCGTTCGATGATTACCGGATAGAATTCGAATGACGACGATGTGTGTAGTTAAGATAATTGTGCCTCTCGGGGACAACTACCCTCCCTAGGCGACAAGTATCTTCATGCTGCACGATGTTGACTGATGGCTGTGCTATGCCACAATTATGCGTGCTATACAGTATAACATGGTAGCGACCCCGTTGATTCCTAACCTATGGTCATCGAACGCCCCACATATACGACAGATTTATAGTAATGTCAGCTTGATCACAAGTCACAAAGCTTCAGTCAATTACCTTCCCAGTGCAATTTCTTATATTTATATATTTATAGATAACATTACTTATTTATATTTATATATAGTATATACAATAACATAACATAGTTTTATAACTATTTAACTTAACATAACTGATTATTTAACCGAATATGAAATATGTTTTTTAATAATAATAATAATAATAATAATTTATATATAGAGCATATTATATATAATAATTTGTTGTTGTAATATATCTCATGTTAGGTTAAATAGTTATAGAACTATGTTATGTTATTTTATATATATAAAAGTTCATGTTTTAATAATGCTTCATTGAAACATAAATTAAATCTATTATAAAAAGTGTATTTGGCCTAGTGAATAAAAGTATTTAGATTTTTTTATAATTTGTACTATATTGTTTCATTATGTACTCTGTTGTACAAGAAACATTGTGTTCATGTCCTTACATACAATACATGTCATGTGTCAAAGTTAAACATTAAGAATGTAAAGTCTAATGTAGTACTTGGATGGCATGGAATTTTATTAGTTTTTTAAAAAGGTTTATTTCAAATTTTTACATATCTATTTACATATAGTTGTTTTATGAATAAAATGTTACATTATTTAGAGACAAGAAAAAGTGTGAGGGTAGATTTGATCACTTATTTCAATTGTGTTTACCTGGAACTCAATGTACTTTGGTTGATAAATTATCAAAAAAGACTAAAGTTTAGGAATTGAGACTAGATTATTTTGCTTGAATTTAGAAATGGTTTTTTTGTCAACATTTTTTTCTTGGATTAGTTTATATGTATTATATGTAATATGTTGAGGAATCCCATATATGCACCCCAACTGTAGGCCATCATATTGCGATAGACTATGTTGAACATGGTCAAGCTCATGGTAGATCACGTAGCCCATCAAAAGTTCATGTTCCCCTAGTAGATCCTGCCTCCGATGCTAGTCAAAGTGTGAGAGGTAGATTTTTTGTCTTTATTGATGACAAATATTGTACATCCAGTGGACCGTCTTCGCCCATTTTAGGTACATCTCCTACATTTTTAAATCCTCTTTAAACTTTATGTGTTTATGTCTTGAAATTGTCTTTAATTTTTAAATTTTATGCAATTGATGTGTCTGAATTTAATGTATATGTTATTATACTTCTAGTTTGTTAATTATATATATGCTAAATTATGTTTATGATATACAGGTCCTTAAAAGGCCGCAAGCTAAGGATCATAGTGCAACATCGATCCCTCTGTGTGATGATTCTACAACTCATATCACATTAGATGATGTTACGACCCATCATACATGGATCACCATGAAGATAAATAATATCCCTACCAATTCATTGAATTGCCTTACATTGTCTTTGATATTGGATAACATGAATACGTTGGTCGAGACATACTGAAGGTCAGGCCCACATAGCCACATATTACAGTTCATACATAGGGTCAAGAGGCATGAGGTTAGAGGTCCATATTCTTAGAAGGTGGTGAAAGAGGCCACGAAAGAGATTGATGTTTGTGGGGAGTTATTCGACATCCCTTTAGATGACACTGCTAGACGTAAAAGTCCAATCCCACTAAGATATTTTATTCATGTTCATGCATCCCCTTTTGTGTATCATAGATTCATTGGAGCTTGGGACAAGTTTTCCAACCATTACCAGGTCGCAATTTATTTTCATAAGCTTCTATATGTTGAGTTTGTGTTACATATGAGGCTAGATTACACTGATACCAAATCTCATTTTTATGGTATGAGTAGGGGACGTAGTTATTAATGCGAGTGGGTTTGTAGGGACCCTAGGAATGTACCCCCACCTCAAATCTTCTTTCCACCACCATCAAGGAGCGTGGTATTACCTGAAGAGCTAGAGGAGTTGTCTCAACCCAGTGGTGAGAAGCGGGAGACTATTGCAGACAACATGCATGCATCATTGGCTAGTGCATATGTTGTATTGCATGGAGAGATACAGAGACCACCACCACTGCCTCGTGAGCCACGAGTGCCCTTATATGATGATGCATATCTCGTGAGTTTACCGTTTCCTTAGATTTTAAGACATACATGTATGTATCATGATGCCACTCATGAGACTTTGAGGGTGCATGGCCCACGTGACACAGACAAGGCACATATTTCTACGAAATGTTTGACTCCTATTGTCAAATTATGCATAATTATTTATTTTAAATTTTATAATTCATAATAATTCCATGATAACATGTAGACACGTACCAGTGACATGGATGAGATTACGAGGTCATATGAGGGAGCAGTTGATTAGCGAGGGCATCCTCAACTAGAGCACATTTCCATGGATTCTCCTCCACCTCCACCTCCACATTATATGTTCAGTAATGTGTAGGAGAGTCAATCTGTATAACTACATGGACCAACAATTGAGGTAAACTTATTTATTCCTAAGATTTCAACATTTTATCTTTTTAAGTTACATAAATATGCTAATTATTTTGTAGACTAAGTCTAATTTGTCCTTTCCATTGTGTACATAGACCCATATGTAGAGTGACATTGATGCCAATGTTATGTGGAGAAATGAGTGGAATGTTGGGTTTAGAGGCACTGATGATGCAGGTCCATTGATGCATGCCCCAATAATTGAGCCACAAGCAGGGGAGCAACAATCCCAGTTTCATGATCAAACCCCTATCCTATCAGACTTGCATTTGGACTCGACTAAGGTTAGTAGATTCATGTATATATGTTTACAATTAAATATGTGGTTCAATATAATTTATTTCCATATTGTTTATTTTGTACAAATAATGATCTAATTAGTTTTACTTGAATGTGTTATATTACAGTACCAACTTATGGACACTTACCTTACGTCGTAGAACTCACATAGGATTTCTGGTGGTACTTGTAGCATCATAGATTGTATATTTTCAGGCCTATGGATATACATCATGGACATTATTTTAGTTTATGGATGCTTATTATTTCAGTTTATGAATGTTCATGGGATATTTGTAATTTGTATATATTTTCATATGGATAGTTTATTGATACATGTATTCACTATTTCAATTTATGGATTTGTATTAATATTGTTTGTGGATGCTCGTTAGTTTTTGAAGTTAAATGGATTTGTTAAAATTATCCCATTATTTAATATTTTTTTTTATCTACTGTAAGTTTTATTAGTAAAATATATGTTCAATTTTTATTTCAAGTTTCATAGACAGAGAAAATAAGTACAATCTTAAAAGTTATGATGCAAGTCACGTTGATACTTAAAATGAACTAAAATATATCATGTATCAATTTAATATTGAACATTGAAATAATTACAATTATGCTTCATATTGGCTTGTAGAAAGTGTCTTTTAGTGCAATCAATATGTATGTTATTACAATTCAATTCTAAAAATAAATTATTTGAATTATAAAGTCATATATATATGTGTGTGTGTGTGTGTGTGTGTGTGTGTGTGTGTGTGTGTGTGTGTGTGTGTGTGTGTATATGAATTTTTTTGTGACCTACCCATATAACACAATGTATGGACAAATTTTTTAAGTATTTCAATCAATTTCTTATCTCAACATTCAGTTAAAAGACATAAATATGGTTGAAATAATTGTTATTCAATTTTAATATTAAAAGATGTCATGTAAAGAGCAAATAGGTTTTTTTCAACATTATTTATTTTGACATTATCTACAAGACCCTCGTCATAAGATTATATAAGTCAATCATATTGAAATTTAATATATAGGTCAGACAACACTATATGGAAACATGTCTATATGTTTATATAATGTTATCAACTTTCCTAATTTTAAAAATAATTATCGAAGTATTTCACTCAATTCCTTATGATGGGAACTTAAATTTTATTCAATTTTTGAAAACTCAAATATGATTGAAATGAGTTATATATTCAATTTTTAAAGATGTGGAGAGGTAAAAGTTATAAATACGGGTTTTATTAATTTTATTTTGTTTGAGGTTATCTACAAAACCTTATTCATAATGCATGTCGTCAATAATTGTTTTGTGCTTACATTGAAATCAATGCATAATGTCAAACTAATTACCTTGAAATTAATGTATACAATATATCTAGTTACATCATTTATTAGAAATCAACACCTTCGCTAAAATCAATGCATCTAATGCAAGCAATCAAACAGGATGAGAAATCAACATCTACACTAAAATCAATGCATTCAACACAAAACAATCAAATAGGACTAGAAATCAACATCTACATTGAAATAAATGCATGTAATGCCGCAAGAAAACAAATAGGATTAGAAATCAACATCTACACTGAAATTAATGCATCTTGTGCTATCAATCAAATAGGATTATGAATCAACATGTATGCTACAATCGCTGCATTTAGTGCTAGCTAACTCAAACAAGATTATAAATTAACATCTTTAATGAAACGAATGCATCTAATTCAAGCAAAGAAATAGAATTAGAAATCAACATCTACACATAAATCAATGCATCTAATTTGCAAGAAATTAGATAGGATTGGAAATCATCATATGTACACTTAAATCAATGCATCTAGGGAAATAAATTGTCTTCCCTTTCTTCCCCCCTCCATATATAATAATCTTTCCCTTTATCTCTCCTTCCCTGTCTCTCTATTTTACCCCCTACAAACACACTCTCTCTCTTCAAACATATCTATCTCTCCCTCCCTCCCTTTATCTCTCTCTTCTTCCCTCTCTCCTTCGTCCATCTATATCTTTATCTCATTCTCTCTCTCCTTCTTCATCTCTCTATATCACCCCGCAAACATGCACATTATTTCTCCGTATCTATCTATATCTCCCTCCCTCTCCCTCTCCCCCTCTCTCTCTCTTCCTCTTTATCCCTTATCTCCACTTCTATCTCTCTTCCATCCTACTCTCATCTCTCTCTCTCTCCATCTCCCTTATCACTCCCTCCCTCTCTTTCTCCATCTTCCTTGCAACTACCTCCCTCTCTCTCTCTCTCTCCACCTTTCTCTCTCTATAAGTCTTTCTTATTACCTCCCTCTATTTCCCACTCTCTCTCCCTCCCTCTCAAGTCCTCTCTCTCTTCCTTTGTCTCCCCCCCCTCTCAAGCCCTCTCTCTCTTCCTTTCTCTCCCACCTCCCTCTGTCTCTCCCCACGTCTTCTCTCTCTCTCTCTCTCTCTCTCTCTCTCTCTCTCTCTCTCTCTCTCTCTCTCTCGCGCGCTTTCTCTCGAGCTTTGTCCTACAACTTTGTTAACTATCTCCCTTCCTCTATCATTATCTCTACCCCTTCTCTCGATCTCTCATTCTTTGTCTTTCTATCTCACCCCAAAACTTACACAGTCTCTCTCCATCTCTCCCTTGTCTCTCTCTCTCTCTCTCTCCACCTTTCTCTCTATATATGTCTTGAACTTATCCGTTCCCTATGTTTTCCTCTAAATCCATCTCTTAATATCCCTCTCTTTCTTGGATACTATCTCCTCCTCTCCCTCTCTCCATATTTGTGTCCGCCCCCCTCCCCCTACTCTCTTACCCTTCTCTCCCACTCTCTCTCACTCTATATTTAAAAAAATTTGAAATACTATGACAATTAAAATATTATGTTTAAATATTTTTCTTTTAATTTTCATGTCGTACAATAATT
>APFE030203854.1:52739-95129 GCA_000404065.3 Pinus taeda
TTTTACCTTTTGAACCTCCTTTCTTAATTCTGCTTGATCTTCTGGAATGAGATCTTCATTTATGAATATTCCCATTCCTTTTAGACTTGAGGTTTTACTAAGTATGTTGTGCTTATGATCAGTAGAGCTCACCTTTATGCAGATTAATCTTCCTTTATTCTCGGTTAATTTCCCCAACCTTGTTGCTTCTGTGAGACACACTTTTTCAATTTGTAATCTATTATGTAATTCTGTCTGGGCTAAGGCTAAAGTATCCTCATCTTCTTCCTATTTTAAACCGAAAATTATAAGGTTTAAGGTCCTTTTGTTACGTTCATGGTCTAATTCTATTAATTTTTTCATTTCGTCTCTAATTGGTTTAATATCTAACTTATCTACCACACTATTTAGGGTGAGGCGGCTATTAACTTTTTCTTCTAATTCTTTAATCATGTCTTTCATTTTAAGACCCTCTAAGGTATCAGCGTCTCCTTGCTGGGATGGTTGGTTAGTATCTTGGTTTTGTTTTTCTATAACATGCAATCTAGTCTCCATTGCCTCCATTTTATTCTCGAGTAGTTCTATTTTATTTTCTATTTGTTTTTGGATTGTGTTTCAAGAGATGAAAATTTATTTTCCAGCACGGCTATTTATAATAACATAAAATTATTTGACATAACATACATGTAACACACACATATATGTAGTGTAAATAACATAACATAGTGTAACATGTACATTGTGCATAACTATAACATAATATAACTACAATTATAACATTTAGCATACCATATATATATAAGTTCATGTTTCAACAATGCATCATTGATACATAAATTAAATCTATCATAAAAAGTGCATTTGGTCTAGTGAATAAAAGCATTTAGGCTCTTTTCTAATTTGTACCATATGGTTTCATTATGTAGTGTGTTGTACAATAAACATTGTCTTCATGTGCTTGCATATAATACATGTCACATGTCAAAGTCAATCATTAAGAACATAAAGTCTATAAGAATAGGTTTCGGCGATAATTACATCAAAATAATTTTGTCAACGCATTTCGAACCAACAAGTGTGGTTCATCATGATGATGAACCAACGCATTCACCAAGATGGTGGTGAAAGAGAAAACTTTGCAAGACTCCATAGTGGATGTGAGTGTTGATGAAGACATATATCATATTTTTGTTGTAATATGTTTTCCATGTAAGCATTGAGGGAGGATGTTCGAAGTAATACTTCCATGTCATGTGTAGTTGTCATTGTGTAGTTGCTAATTTCTATATTGTCGAGATGTGTCATAATTAGTGTATTATGTCCTATATATTTGTAATTCCTGTAATCAATAAAATATTAAAAAATAATTTGTGTTATATGCAATTACACTTTTTACTCTAAATCTCAATTTCTAATAATTAAAAATATTAGCAAAACCATATATATATCCTTCATGCAAATTCTTTCTTTCACTTTTATATAGGAACCAATTCTCTTATTTTTAACTTTCACATTTGTTAAAAAAATTGGGACATATTAATCAAATCATTGGCAAGTACATGACCTATATGTTTGTTTCGCTAGTGAATAAATTCAAGTTACTTGCGAGGGAAAAGAATTGAACAACAAATATCAGTGAAAAATAAAAAGAACAGTTTAAACATATTTTTTTTATTATTCTCTTAGTTTTCGGGTTGTGAAGAGTGCTTAAATTTTTGTATTATTCTCTTAATTCTCGGGTTGCGAAGAGTGCTTAAATTTTAAATTGATTTTGGTTCTCAAGTTAAAATTTGATGATGAATATTTTTTTTTCAAGTTCGTTATTTTAAAATTTATGCACATTTTTAAATATTAAATTTTTTTTTCATTATTTTTTCAAATTATTATATTAAAATTTATATAAATTATGAATATTTTATCTATATATAAGACATGAAATAAAATTTCATATCTAATGTAACATAAATGTGATTAAGTAAAAGATGTTTATTTTGTTTGGGATTTACTATAGTTTCTTGATCTTAAAATTTTTTGAAGTTTAAGAGTTGGCAATAACATTAAAAAGACTCCGCTGTAAGTGGAAGTTAAGAAATGAATTAAACATGGTTCAAAATCTACAAATTAAAATTTTAAATCAATAAATTTGCCTTGAGTTTTATTTCGAGTATTTGAAGCAATCGAGGATCAAACCTTGAAAACAGAAATTGTTAAAAACATAATAAAACGTCTTGATGGGAAAAGAAAAACAAGAAACAAAGCTTCACTTGACTCGAGAGAATTTATTTTCCTTTATCTCAAATCAATCCTAAAACTAAGAATTTATGAAGGTTAACTTAAACCTATAACTAACCCTTGAGAATTTATAAAAGTTAACTTAAACCGTTGGAAGTCAAGTATATACACCTCAAATTAAAGAATACACGTCAATTTTTTTTAACGTATCCCTCTCGACGCTATTCATGTTTTAAAATAAGATGTTGAAAAAAAAAAAAAAAATCATCGTCAAATACGTTGAAAAAAAAAAATTACTTTTGTAGAACGTCGAATTCCAATTCTAGGCTTCGATGTCGAGAGCATAGATGCGACATTATGATATTTAGATATGTGTTCTCCTCTTCCTTTAACGACCCTTCTACCCTTCCCAATCAATAAACCAAGAATTTATGAAGGTTAACTTAAACCTATAACTAACCCTTGAGAATTTATAAAAGTTAACTTAAACCTTTGGAAATCAAGTATATACACCTCAAATTAAAGAATACACGTCATTTTTTTTTAACGTATCCCTCTCGACGCTATTCATGTTTTAAAATAAGATGTTGGAAAAAAAAAAATTCATCGTCAAATACGTTGAAAAAAAAAATACTCTCGTAGAACGTCGAATTCCAATTCTAGGCTTCGATGTCGAGACCATAGATGCGACATTATGATATTTAGATATGTGTTCTCCTCTTCCTTTAACGACCCTTCCCAATCAACCCAACATTTTATTACATATCATATTTAGCCGAAGGCATTTTTCACTGCGGGGTTGGGGTTAGCGGACATTGTTCACCCACGTGATTACAAGGTTGTATTTTCTTCGTACTCTGTTTAATTAAAACTTAATAAGTCATCACTCAATCATTGTTAACCAACTATTTCGCGGTTCAAACTATGTCAGGGATTGACAACCCAATTATCCCATTCAGTTTGTGCAGTTGTCTTTAGTGTGATTTTTTGGATTTTTTGGTGCTGGAATCTTGTGGAAAAATTTGTGGTGTTGATTTGTGTTATTTAAACCATAGTTACCAAATTCGAATTCAAATACGGATTCGAATTCGATTCGATAAGGAAAAAATTTGCCGATAAGGAAAAAATTTGCCAATATAAAATTTAATTCGAGAGAAATTCGGGAGTATACCTCTTATAAATACTAACAAATTCTTATTTTTTTCCAAAAAAAATGAAATAAATTTTTCTTGACTTATACAATATTACTTATTTCCAACATTAATCTTTTATGTCTATTTAAGATTATAAGAAAACAATGAAAAAAAATGCATCAAATTTATCAATATTGCAAATATAATAATATAAATAACCAAAAATGAAACCCAAAGTTTAATATAAAAAAGGAAATATTGAGTATTAAAAGTAAGCTTTAAGTGGTCAAGGCATATCAAGAAACTTATATTTCAGTCTCTCTCTTCCCAATCTAAATTTGTTCAGCAATAAGTATATGTAGATTAATCATTATAGTGATCACAAAAAATAAACACGTTAAATAGAATTCTATTCCAAGAATTACAATGAACCACTACCATCCAATTTACTAATAACTATATTTCAAATAAAAATAGAAAAAACTATTTTAAAATTTTAAAACTTTTTAATATATAAGTTACCTTTCTCTTGAGCTTTTTAATACTAATTTGTTTTTAAATATAAGATTTCTATAACATTGCTTCTACAATTTTTAACATATAACTTAACCTTCTTTTTTGATATTACTCCTTGTTTTTTAAATATAGAATTTCTATAATATTATTTAATATAAAAATTATTATTGTTATTTTAAATTATTTTTAATGCTTTTTGATATAAAAATTTAGTTTACTAATAAAATATATTAATTATTATTTTTCACACTTTCTAACCCATAAATTTTAATTTACTAATAAGATAAAAATTATAAGCTCACTCAAAGAAACCTTGGTGGTAGGGCTATTTCTATGGATCTATTTTACCTTGCATGTTTCCATCTATTTTAAGCGACTTGCTTTCTACTCAGCCTCTTTGCTTATAGCTGCAACCGACAGTTTTGAAGATAATAAGAACCATAAAACCTTAGTGACTTGACATAAATCGAATCCGTAAACTAAAAAAATCCGTATCGTATTAAATTTATCGTATCATGACACGAACCGAATCGTATTAACGAATTTCCGAATTTTTCCGAATTTTTTAGGCCGATACGGCCGAACTTGGTAACTTAGATTTAAACTAGTTTTTAGTTTTTTGCATCCTGGATTTTAGAGAAATTAAACCCGAAAAAGCCAACTAAAAAAGTCCAAAAAAATCACATTAAAAACAACTCGCTTGCTAATTACTATGGCAGGCATTGACAGCACGGTCATCCTGCCCAACTTGCTAACTATCTCACGGGGACTGTCAGCGCCACTATCCCACCCGGCTTGCTGCAATGTCTTCGTGGTCGTCTTCAGCATTTATGCTTTGGCTGTTATCGAGGTTTATGTTTTTGTAGAATTTCAATCAATGGAAGAAATCTTGAAGGAGTTTTGTACCTCTGAAATGTGTTTCAAACCTCTGCGCGTCTTGCAACCATTAGTTAATGATTCACATGCACTTTCCTGAGTAATGATTATTGAGCTATTTGCATTGAGCCCTTTGAACACTTCTGCTGTAATTTTCTGCTGAAAAATGTAATGGATATCAACGACAGTCACTGAAGACATATTTTTTTCCCTTCCACATTCTGACCGGACCGGAGCCACCGATGAGGTTTAGCGCACACTAAATTCCATTTTATTTTTTCTGTTGACATGTTGAATACAGTAAATGAGAATCCTATTTTCAAAATATTCGCCACCAAAATTCATGTTCCCTCCAATAGTCTTCCAATCAAACTTACCTCTGTCAACATTAAGAATGATCGATTCAAGCTCAGAGTTTTCATAGTCTTTAGATAATTCATGTCTGCAGTTAATCATTCCTGTTAAAACCTTGAATACTGATATGGGATTCAATGGTCTTCTTTTTTAAGGGACTTCCATCTTTCCTAAGAGATCGTTTGCCACCTTTTTGGGCAAGCTAGAAAAATCAGAATCCTCCACAGCCACTGCATTGGACATGTCTATTACAGATAGTAGATAGTTTGCAAACAGGGCAGAGGCAGAATGGAATCCCCATTTGAAGGAGACCTGGACATTGAAGGCCTGTAGAAGGTGAAAGAAGGGCTATCTAGGAATGGATTAGAAATATGAAGTCCAAAATCTGCACGTCTAGACCCAATCCAAGGACTATAAGAATGATATCTTCTAGGGGAAAATTCTACACTTTTTGCTAAAAACTTCTGGTTATTCTTATTAGTGAACCCAGAGGTTCCCAACATGTATTTCTCAGAAAATTTTGGATCATAGGTTCTTCCCGAATGTGAAAATACGAATGATCGAGTAGGATAAGTCTTTCTGCAAAGTTGAATCATTTCATCATTTTATCTTCATCCCATATTGGTTCAAGACCAGAGTTTGAATAGCCAGAGAATTCCTGGTTGCAGTTAGTCACACCAATTGAGACCTTTGATTATCAATTGTAAGAAACCTGTTTATGTACAAAAATTCATTTCGACATCTATTGTTTACTCTTCGATGCGAAACCATAGGTGTGCGTCCCACACTTCTGTCTCTTTGGGGTATTACCACAATTGGGAACTGGAGAAAACGATTGCAGTCTCTTCTTCTGCCGGAGAGAGTTATGAGTTGCGCAAACTAAAGATGTCAACTGAGGAGGCATACAAAGTACGGTCGGCATCCATGTTCTTGGACAATCATAGCGAGATCTTGGATGGCATAGTTGGAAATATGAAAGAGATCCAACAGAAATTAGTAGGGACGATGAGTGCCCTGAGAACTTCGCACCGATGATGTCCATATATTCATCGTATTCACCGTTTTTGTTAGATGTGTTGCGAATTTTCTGTTTAATTCCAAAACAAATATACAGAGGAAAGATGCTCTGATACCATGTTGGGAATTTTTGATAATTCCAAAACAGAAAAACAGAGAACAATGCTCTGTTTTTAACACTTTGTTTCTAACACAGGAAATTAAAAAAAATCGTTTGCGGAATACGGTGTTTCAGCAACGCAGTTTCGTCAATTGCTGAATGCAGTGTTTCAGCAACGGTGTTTCAGCAACGCTGAAACTGGTGTTTCAGCAACAAAAAAAAAAACTTGTATTCATTAACAAGACTGCTGCTACAAGATTCTTCCTCTTATGGAGGGATTTCACAATGTTGTTACAAAAGCATCTTTCTCTTAACAGAGGGATTCTCCAAATGCTATTACAAAAGCATCTTCCTCACATAGAGGGATTTCACAAACGTTGTTACAAAAGCATCTTCCTCACATAGAGGGATTTCACAAATGCTATTACAAAAGCATCTTCCTCTTAACAGAGGGATTCTCCAAATGCTATTACAAAAGCATCTTCCTCACACAGAGGGATTCCAACCAGGGAACGCTTCAGTTCCACGCAAATAAATTACTTTGTCTCTGCTTTGAGATTTTACACTGTTGTGTGTAAAAATCTCGTCATTCACGCTGCTCTTCACAATGGCGCTCAGGTTGTAATATCTTTGCGCTGCTGTGCATTACAGACTCTGTCTTCTCCTGAAAAACATTACACTGCTACGTGTAAAACTTCCTCACTCTTCTAACATTCACATTGCTGCGTATTTCTCTGCATTACATTTCATTCTCAAAAATGACATTAGCATTGTTGCGCATTCTCATTACATATGTTCAACAAAAAATATTACATTCACGTTTCTGCGTGCTCCCTTTCGCAACAACGAACCACACCAAAACATATTCACACTGTTGTGTGTTGCGTTTTCATATTCACCAACAGAAACTATACTCATGCTGATGCGTGCATATTTCATTTCATGTTTTACAAAACAAAACAGGAGAATACTTCACCTTCACGCTACTGCGTGCTTCCCTTGCATATACATTTCTACGCTACTGCGTATTCTTTGCATTACATCCACACTGCTGTGTGTATTACATTCAACCTGCTGAAAAACTTCTCCTTACATTCGTTACGGCGAGTTTCTCTTTTTATTCCATCCACAAAAACTGGACATTCACGCTCTGCTATGTTTTTCCCTCTTTTTCATTTGTGCTCAGTTGCGCTTCACTTCATTTCTCAATGGACAACAACAAACATTATATTCAACAACACAACAAAAAACTACTTAAAATTTTGACAAGACTAGAAATTAAAACTAGGTATGGAGGGGCAGACAAATAAGTTTAATTCCTGAAATTTCTGGATGTTGCGGTACATTCCCCATGTCCGCAATAAAATCTGGTGTTTACTATTTTTACCAACGTTTACCAATCACATTAAATTTATTTATGTTTCACTGACAAAATCGGCGGTCAAAATCAAAACTTTCACTTCACGTTAAGTTCATTTGCTACAGGCCTGTACACAACTGTAGATCTTGCCCTCAAAGATCAAACGGCTGTTGATAATATCACAAGGCCCTTCCCTGCTGATCTTTATGCTCTGGGGAAAACTGCTCTGACAAAAACTTTTGTCCACATGTCTGCTGCTGCCATTTGAGGAAAAACCATCTTTCAGCAAAAGCAGTGCGGGGAGGGTGTATTGGCAGTTTTGCATTGCACGACAGTTGAAATTAATATTTCAACACTCCCCTTTAATTTCAACTGCTGGGTTATCAGTCATACCCAAACATTTCATCAAAAACTCAAAGCTTTTCTGTCCCAATGGTTTGGTCAGAATATCAGCAACCTGCTCCTTCTCTGTTCTTATGGTAGATTTAACTCCATATCTCTCCCCTATAAGAAGATCCATATGATAGAGTTCTACCAGGGTCTTCATCAAATCTTCAATCTCTTCCTCTGTCATATTGAAAAGGGTGTTAGCAGTGAAGCCCATCTCGGCCATCTTGGCAAGAGTTACGTATCAAACTCCATACTCTTTAAACAGATATTCGAGGAACTTCAATTCCTTTCTCCCATTCCTGGGTTCTATCCATTTCCTATCTTTAATTGCATCTTCGAAATGAACAGGGTCATCAACATGACAATATAAAGAAAATAAAGAGTTCATACCTTCTTTTGTTGCCTCTTGTTTTGGTGTTGTGCTCTGGGGATGTATTTCAGCCATCTCTTCATCATCTTCATCATGAGACAAATAGTTTTTAACATTCATTGTTTTCTATATGCTTTCATCACAAGCTTCCTCCTCAATGAACTGAGGTTTTACTGTCTTGACTTTCTCCATGCCTTGATAGGCTATCTTGAGAGTTTGCCATGCTTCTTTGGATCTCTCAGCTGCTGCCATCCTTTCAAACACATTCTCATCCACTGCTCGATACAAATAGTAGAGGGCTTTACAACCCTTCTCCTTATTGCTCTTTAGCAATTCTTTCTCTGCCTGAGTTAACTTATCAAACTCATTTTCATCTGTTGGTTCTTCAAAACCATCATCAATAAATTCCCATAAGTCTTTTGAAGTAAGCAGAGCTCTCATGGTTATTGCCCAATAGTCATAGTTTTTCCCATTAAATAGTGGGAGTTGAGTATTACACATACCAATGCTAGTGCTGGTGCTGGAGCCAACCATTCGTTCTCTCTAAACTATGCTTCAAAATATTTGATTGTGTATTTAAAAATCACTGATTGTCTTCAACAGCAACACAAAAAACTAATCTGAGAAATACTTGGATCCTTTCTTGACTGCCTTCACTTTGCGGGAGAAGCTGCAGCAGCAAGAAATCCTTCCTTCAGCTTCTTTGACACCTTCAAAGAGCCTAGACAAGCTCTGATACCATGTTGGGAATTTTCTGTTTAATTCCAAAACAAATATACAGAGGGAATTTCTGATAATTCCAAAACAGAAAGATAGAGAACAATGCTTTTTTTTTAACACTCTGTTGCTAGCACAGGAAATTAAAAAAAATCGTTTGCGGAATACGGTGTTTCAGCAACGCAGTTTGGTCAATTGTTGAATGCAGTGTTTTAGCAACGGTGTTTCAGCAACGCTGAAACTGGTGTTTCAGCAACAAAAAAAAAACTTGTATTCATTAACAACACTACTGCTACAAGATTCTTCCTCTCACAGAGGGATTTCACAAATGCTATTACAAAAGCATCTTCCTCTTAACAGAGGGATTCTCTAAATGCTATTACAAAAGCATCTTCCTCACACAGAGGGATTTCACAAATGTTGTTACAAAAGCATCTTCCTCACACAGAGGGATTTCACAAATGTTGTTACAAAAGCATCTTCCTCTTAACAGAGGGATTCTCCAAATGCTATTACAAAAGTATCTTCCTCTTAATAGAGGGATTCTCCAAATGCTATTACAAAAGCATCTTCCTCACACAGAGGGATTTCACAAATGCTGTTACAAAAGCATCTTTCTCACACAGAGGGATTTCGCAAATGCTATTACAAAAACATCTTCCTCTTAACAGAGGGATTATCCAACTGCTATTACAAAAGCATCTTCCTCACACAGAGGGATTCCAACCAGGGAACGCTTCAGTTCCACACAAATAAATTACTTTATCTCTGCTTTGAGATTTTACACTACTGTGTGTAAAAATCTCTTCATTCGCGTTGTTCTTTAGAATGGCGCTCGGGCTGTAATATCTTTGCACTGATGTGCATTACAGATTTTGTCTTCTCCTGAAAAACATTACACTGCTGTGTGTAAAACTTCTTCACTCTTCTAACATTCACGCTGCTGCGTATTTCTCTGCATTACATTTTATTCTCATAAATGACATTAGCGCTGCTGCACATTCCCATTACATATGCTCAACAAAAAATATTACAGTCACGCTTTTGTGTGCTCCCTTTCTCAACAACAAACCACACCAAAACATATTCACACTGTTGTGTGTTGCGTTTTCATATTCACCAACAGAAACTATACTCACGCTACTGCGTGCATATTTCATTTCATGTTTTACAAAACAAAACAGAGGAATACTTCACCTTCACGTTGCTGCGTGCTTCCCTTGCATATACATTTCTACACTACTGCATATTCTTTGCATTACGTCCACACTGCTGTGTGTATTACATTCAACCTACTGAAAAACTTCTCCTTACATTTGCTGCGGCGAGTTTCTCTTTTTATTCCATCCACAAAAACTGGATATTCATGCTCTGTTGTGTTTTGCCCTCTTTTTCATTTTCACTTAGCTGCGCTTCACTTCATTTCTCAATGCACAACAAAAAACATTATATTCAACAACACAACAAAAAACTACTTAAAATTTTGACAAGACTAGAAATTAAAACTAGGTATGGAGGGGCAGACAAATAAGTTTAGTTCCTGAAATTTCTAGATGTTGCGGTACATTCTCCATGTTCGCAATAAAATCTGGTGTTTACTATTTTCACCAATGTTTACCATTCACATTAAATTCATTTATGTTTCACTGACAAAACCAGCGGTCAAAATCAAAACTTTCACTTCACGTCAAGTTCATTTGCTACAGGCCTGTACACAGCTATAGATCTTGCCCTCAAAAATTGGATGGCTATTGATAATATCGCAAGGCCCTTCCTTGGCGATCTTTATGCTCCGGGGAAAACTGCTCTGACAAAAACTATTGTCCATGTGTCTGCTGCTGCCATTTGAGGAAAAACCATCTTTCAACAAAAGAGGTGTGGGGAGGGTGTACTGGCGGTTTTGTATTGCACGGCAGTTGAAATTAATATTTCAACAAGATGTTTGTGGAGGTTTTCCATTACAGGGAATGATGTCCATATATTCATCATATTCACCATTTTTGTTAGATGTTTGTGGAGGTTTGCCATTACAGGCTTTCCCGAGGGTGGAAATTACGAATTCTATAGACGTGCGATGATTCTTCCAATAGCCCCCTGCGATGATTCTTCCAATAGCCCCCCTAAATTACAGATTCTATAAAGGTGCGTTGATTCTTACAACAACCCCTTGCAGTGATTCTTCCAACGGCCCCCCTCAAACACAACTCGGGGAATCGAACCTTGGTCCAAGCTCTGATACCATGTGGAGGTTTTCCATTACACCAAAACCCGCAGGTATTGGTAAACGTTACAAACCAGTAACTAGAATCCCCAGGGTGGAAATTACGGATTCTATAAAGGTGCGGTGATTCTTCCAACACCGTGATTCTTCCAACAGCCCCCCTCAAACGCAACTTGGGGAATCGAACCTCGGTCCAAGCTCTGATACCATGTGGAGGTTTGCCATTACACCAAAACCCACAGGTATTGGTAAACATTACAAACCAATAACTAGAATCCCTAGGGTGGAAATTATGATTTCTATAAAGGTGCGGTGATTCTTCCAACACCCCCCCTCAAATGTTACAAAGCAGTAACTAGAATCCCCAGGGTGGAAATTACGGATTCTATAAAGGTTCGGTGATTCTTCCAACACCCCCCCTCAAACGCAACTCGGGGAATCGAACCTGGGTCCAAGCTCTGATACCATGTGGAGGTTTCCCATTACACCAAAACCCGCAGGTATTGGTAAACGTTACAAACCAGTAACTAGAATCCCCAGGGTGGAAATTACGGATTCTATAGAGGTGCAGTGATTCTTCCAACAATGTTTTATTCAGTCAGGACCATCAGCCAATGGCATGAAAAGGCTTGAAGTCTTTATAAAGTGTGACATTTGCAAGCTAGAGAACCAAATTCCTCTGTGACATTCTCATGCTAGAGAACCAAATTCTGTTGTGCCATTCTCACATTGGAGAACCAGATTTCGTTGTTTGTCCTGAGAAAGGTATTTGGCTTAGCAAAGGAAGATTTTAAAAAGGCAGAGAGTTCAATGAGTTGTTGCAGAAGGCGTACAAGAAGTTGTCACCTTTCAATCAGATCGACATAGCAAATAATGATACCAAAACACAACAACATTTGATCAATATAGCCGAGGCACAAATCAACGATCAACCACATTTGTTGGGTTATGGGCACGCAATAGTTATACAACTCATGGGGTCGATGAAATTAATCGAGCTAGGAAGATTTGAATTGAGACCTTCGATATTGATATGGGTCAAGATGATCTTATTTTAAAAAGCCTTTCAACTTTCCTGATAGTTTGTTTGACACTTTTCTAGCCATGTGAGGACCATACATATGAAACACAAACCTGATTGTCTAATTCGAGGTAATCTCAGGGGAAATCAGGCTTTTTTATTTATGGGTTCTTGGGATTTCCTGGCTATTTTTCCCCTTGGAAACGAATGGATGCAATCACTCCAAAGGAACCAGATGGTCAAGATCCCATTTCTGGTTCTCTAGACTTTCAGACAACTTCATCTCATATACCAAAGGAAGTTTGAGTTCCCTCTATGGGGAACTTATGACATTTGTTTCACTCTAAATGAAATTAGGCCTGGGAAAGCTTGAATTCTCACCCTCTGAAGATTTTTCCATCGTTGTAACATCTTTTGCAGTTGCAGATTTCGAGCATAAATTCTCACTGTCTGAAGATTTTTCCATCATTGTAACATCTTCTCCAGTTGTAGGATTCAGACCCATGTGATTTTTCTCTACTTCAAAGCCATTGTAGTTTCTAGGCCTTTTATAGAGAGATCTGAAAATAATTCATCAAGAATCATCTTTTTCTTTCAAATTTCAAGCAACTTTAAGGAAAAAAAATTCCAAATCAATGACAATAAATTCCACCGAACCGACTTTCCTTTGTCCAAATCAATGACAATAAATTCCACCGAACCAGCTTTCCTTTGCCTGGCCAAAATACTCTAATTAGTCATTTTATTTTCTTTTCAAATCAATAACAATAATTTCCACTGAACGAACTTTCCTTTTCTTTGCCAAAATACTCTATTAGAGAGAGGGACTCTAGTCCTCTAGTGACTCTTACACTGAAGCCCAGCTGATAATAGATATTCATTGTGCTGATAATAGATTTTCATTGTTGAAAACCTCTTCAATAGTGGATGTAGATGTAGGAATTTACAGGGTAAGTTCCTCAGACAGAACACCAAAGGACACCGTTCACAAACAGATCACAAATCAATACACCAGTATTTTTGACGTGGTTAAAACCCTCAAAGAAGGAAACAGTCCACGACTTGAGCCAACGTGGCCACTTCAGGCAATTTATTGATAAAAGAATGAATTTTTACATAAGCTTCTCTCATGAACAGTTAACCTACAAATGACCCTCCATGCTCTTTAAATAGAGATCATGGACCAATCGGGTGTTAAGCCACAGATCAAGTGTTGGTAATACCGAGGAGAGAATGAACCGTCGGATTGTAAGTTATAAAAGTACATAGTAAAGAAACACACTTTACCTAACTCTATACTAGACCAAGTTATACTTAACTATTTCCTATGTGTCAGAATATCCTAACATTTCTGACAGGAACTAAATTAGCAACCCAATTAGAGTATCTAAGAGGGAGAATAATTTGGGCATATAACATTTTCTTAATTTCCATTCCTACAGTTGGTAGAAGCGCTCGATTGATCCTCCTAAGTTTCTGTTGACAAGGTTTTGCTTCTGGTTTTGAAGGAACCTTATGTTGTATCATAAGTTTTTAGATCATCATAGTTCTATGCAAAAACATCCTTGTATTTTTCAAATAAATTAAGGTATTGAGCTTTAATTCTGGGATATAAGGATGCACAGATTTTGAGGCTCCTAATGTCATAATTTGTTCCAATGTTTACTTCCTCTATGTCATCTTGTGGAGAGATTGACTGTGGGTTTCTAAGGACATCATTTTGATCAAACAATTTTTCTAAAGGAATGAATCCTTTGGGAATAAAATTCTTAGACAGCTGAATGATATCATGATTAGTAATTTTTGAGTTGAAATCTGAATTATCATTTTCATTTGAATTCTCAATTGTTTCTATTGTATTTTCATCAATTTGTAGAACTGAAAATTCATCTATAACCTGCAGAAAAGAATTTAATTGTTCATCATCTTCAAATATCTGCTAGTATTTTCGGTTATCTGGGATGGATGGCCTGTATTTGACTTGTATTTGATAGAGCACATTAGTTTGATCAAGGATTCTAAATGAACTAGTATAAATAGCTAGGGAATCTGCATAAATATTCTGATCCCTTGGGATATAAGTCAAATTAAAAGCATTGAAGAAATTTTCAACTGGATCCCAAACCTCATTTTGATAAGATCTAAGCCTATGATGTTTTGTTTGGCAAAGATTTCTAATTTGTTTAACAATGAGCTGTGAGTCAGTAAAAACACTCAGGTTTTGTACTTTTAAGCTCTTGGCTAACTGCAGTCCTAAAAGGAAAGCCTCATATTCAGCTACATTATTTGTAACTTCAAAATCAAGTTTGCATGATTGTGTAATGTTTTCTTTTTTAGGTGAGATTAATACTACCCCAGCTCCTACTCCATCCTTTGTATAAGAACCATCAAAGAATAGCTTCTAAACATCAGTCTGATTTGGTACAGGTATTTCAATTACATCTTCAATTTTTGCTTCAATTTCATGTGTTTGGTTTGAAGAAAGTTGGAAAGAACCAAAATCTTGATCAATTGCATATATGGAATGGTTTCTTGGTTGATGTGTTTTGCAAATAGTGTGCACAAATCTGACCTCTCTATACATCCTTAGTTGCTCTCCCCCATAAACTGGAATGGTGGCATAAGACATGTCCATGTGAAGAGTTCCCCCTAATTTGGCACAGCAAGACCTTGAAAGCAACATTCCAAATTTTGGAGGGATATCTGTGACAACTATATCTAACACTACACTCTTTATTGGGATTTGGGCGAGAGTAACTACTAAATCCTCAATCAATCCTAGACAAGGCACCCTTTTGGAATCAAAGGTGTACAAATCATGATAGGATCTAGTTGTGTCAAGATTTAAATGATCCATGATAGTTTTTGGCATAAGATTATGTGATGCTCCAGAATCAAGCATACAATTTTATAACATAGAATCATTTATTTTAAGAGTCACATAGAAGGGGGTACTATTTCATCTACCATATCTAATCTAGGACCAAAAACAGCTGCTGGTTTTTCATCTTGTAGACTAATGATATCACTTTTAGCATTAACTGAGGTGTTTTGTATCCATTTGGAGACTTGATTTTTATATCCAGGGTTTTTGGAAAGTTTTCAAAGTGGTATAGAGATTTAATTCTTTCTAACTACTTTTCAACATTAAATGCAGTTAAAATAGTTTTTGCAATTTGAGTAGTATCAGTTGACTGATTTAATGGTCGAATAATAGTTGTTTGAGTTTCAACAGCTTTGGTACGAGGCTCAATTGTTGGAGGTTCCTTAGAGGGTCTTCCAGGACTAGGTCTAGGCCTAAGATCATATCTTTTGTTTCGTTCTGCAATTAGGAATTCAGAGAAGGCATGGTATTTGGAAGCCTGTGAGGAGTCGTGATCTTGTTGAACCTATTTTTGTTGTGAGAGAGGAATAATAGCAATCTGACCAAAAGAGGTATCCATATTATTAATGTCTTCAGTTATAGTCATAGTATTGTCATCAGGCTATTGATCATCTATCAGTAAAGGAGTTGGAACATGTTGATCATTACTAGGCCTTTGAAGAATTTGTAATGGTGGATTTCTTTTGTATTGACCTTGATTTTGATTTTGGGGTCGAGTGACCATTTTTTGAACTATTCTAGGTTGAGTCTCAATCTTGGAAATTCTATTGGATAGGTTTCTAAGAAGTGAAGTTATTTCATCTATTTGAGAGTCTTCATTTTTAGTCTTAGAGGATGTTAAGGTCTCTTGACTTGATTTAAGTTTTCTTTGGGCTTTTTCTTCTTTAGCTTTTAAAGTGGTTGAGGCAAACCTATTTGCTTCCACTTCTATAGCATTAGTTTGCATGTCTTCAAGAGTCCTTGAAATTCTTTCTCTTAGCATCACAACAAAGTCATCTTCAAAAACTTTTGAAAACCTAGATTTAGTTGCTGCTATAGGTGGTTTGCAATCAGGGAGCATCTTATGATAAAGTTTGATGAACATTTTGATCAAATTAGACACAGTTTCACCAAAGTTTCTTTTAAGTTCTTCAAACTCAGTCAAAAAGTAAAGAGCATCTTTCTTCACTCCCCATTGGTTTTTGAATATATTTGTTAATTATTCCCAGTTCCTAATGGAATTGGCAGGTAACTACCTAAACCAAGTCCTCACATTTCTCTCAAGAGACTAAACAAGCAACCTTATGTAAACATTTTCTTATTCTATGTACATGTTATCTGCAAAGTCTAGAAAGGCTTGAAGGTGATCCTCGACTAAGGGACCAGTCTCACCATTCTATCTAGCAAGGTGCTTTAAATATCCATTAGGGAAAGCGTCAAGGACTGCAGGTAAAACTAAAGCTACATATCTTGCTTGTACAATGGGTTGAAATCCCATAGTAGAGGATGATGAATGAGATGTTTGTGAAGATAATGATAAGGAAGAGGGAGATGGTGAAAGAGGGGGGGAATTAGTATGTGGGGGTGAAGAAGGAGGAGATAAAGAAGGTGGAGACTTCCTGAAAGATTTTAAAGGAGTTTTAATAACCAACTTGTGGACCTGAGAATGAATATCCTCTTCAATTTCAAATAGTGGATTTGAATATATAGCAAAGGTCCCTTCAGGTTGTTTAGAAGTAGAAGATTATGGTGGTTCAGAGGTGGAATGAAATGAATAAGTGGTGGGGGATATAAAGTCTATAGGTTTGTATTCAGGTAGATGAACACCCAGGTCAGACTCAGATTTAGGTGATCTCAGTGGAAGTGGGGGTTCTGGATGAGATTCAAGTGAATGAATAAGGAAAGTTGATTTGAAATCAACTCCCATATCCAAGAGTTCAGCAACCTTAGGTGATAGGTGAGTGTACTCTGGATTGGATGGAATGTTACTATAGGGATCAAATTGTAATGTATCCTCAGATTGCAAGGCTGAAGTGGAATAAGATGATTGATGTCTTCTTCTAGAACTAGCCTTTCTCGCAAGTCTTTCTGGATCTGACAGAGGACTAACTGTGTCAGATTCAGAATGGGACTAGTGTGCTTAGTATGTGCCAGTTTGGTACAGTGGAGTCGCCAAGTGAAATATTTTGACCTATCTAGACCTTTAATCACCTTAAAGGAATAGGAATAATATCGTTGACCCAGGAAAACTTAATGAAATTCGAATCCCGAACAATGACACTAGATTGATGTTGTATCTCTGAGATGATAATGGTCAGCTATCATGCTGGGGCATCCAAGATGATTGTTTTGGGGGTTTTGTTTTAATTTGGAGGACCAATGTATGAAACAGATTTAAAATAGGGATGCCTAACCTTTTGAATAATATTAATATTTAAACAGAGGGATGTTATTAAAATTCACACAGTGATATAGCTTGCATGGTGGTGAACAAAAATAGAGAGATTGTATGACTATCACGGTCTTCAAAGTGAAAATTAAATAATCATAAGTGAGAAAACCTTTAAACTATGTTCAGAAGTTTTAACAAAATATGCTTAAGCTTACAACAGATGTTGATGATTTTATGATTTACAGGGAATTAATAAAACAAACAATTTATATAATTCATTCTCTTTATAGATGATCACTTCATAAGCTTATAAGAATAATTGAAACACAATTACTCCTACCTGGTTATCTTTGTAAAACATAAGAACATTAAGAAAACACTTTGAAATAAAACAGGAAAAAACGAAATTGTATGAATCAATTCAGAATCCATTTGCTTTTGTATTAATGATTCAGAAAACTCAAGTACATTCAATGTTTAGAAATGCTTCTTCAAGGATGCAACCCTTAATAACTCGTGAAAGAGAGTTATTTATACAATCTGAGAACTGAGAAAATATCTTAAACTTCTTTACAAAAATAGATAATTACAAAATCAGGAATAAATTGATAGTCGATCTGTTACTATTTTAGTGTTGAGTTGTTGATGACTGTTGCTGGAAAAATTGAGAATTGTTGAGCTGGTGATGACTGCCCCTATAAATATTGAATGTTGTTTGATCACCCTTTTAGTCAAGTAAATCAATTAATTCTTCCCATCATTTCTTATATGGGATAGATAACTTAGTTACCCTTCTATAAACTTCATCCATCTCAGCATACTTAGTAAAAGTGGGTTTTACTGGAAATATATGCTTGATTTCATCTAGAATGAAAAAGGAATCTCTGAGTTCATTTAGCACAACCATGGGTGTTGTTGCACCTCTTATGTTTGAAACTGAAGCAGCATTGGTACCCACCTCTATAAGCTTCCGAACATAATCCTGAATGGGCATTAATTTGTCATTATTCACAAGCATAGAGGGAAAACCCTTGCTAGTCAAGGGTTCTCACCTACTGAAAAACCTTTGAACTATAGTATTCACACTGCTGCACTTTTCCTCCAACTAAAGCATGAAGTTTTTCTTGGTAATGATCTTCTTTACTTATAGTATAGTTGTTGTCTTATCATTTATACCCAATTCTTCAAGCTCATAGCTATCTTTTGAATTGAGGAACTTGATTATGTCAGAAGCAATTTCAGGCATTTCCTCAAGCTCTTTAGAAATAATTTCAATAGCTTCTTGAGCTTTCTCCAATAGGTCTTTTTGATCAAAGATTATCTTGATATAGGGCCAAATATCCTTGACTGATTCAGTAATTCTTCCCATAGAATTTCCTTTGCCAAACCTAGTTTATTTTCAAGGTAGGACTCTTTGATTTCCTTCTGCAAAACTTCAATATAACTTTTTGTCCTCTGCAACTCGGCTGCATGTGAACTGTCTGCAAATGCCTTCATATGTTTTAATTCCTTCAATTCATCCTACAACTTCTTCATTTCAACTATCTGAATGGAAAAATTTTGAACAGCTTCTACAAGTTGTTAAGCTCCTTCTATTGTACGTGTAGTTGATGTTGTTCCTGAAGTAGAAACTCTGGTTATTAAGACTGCTGAAAGAGGAACTACATCCATTGGAATTTGAGCCTTCTTGAGAGCTTCCTCTTTCTCTTTGACCATTTTTTCCATTTGCTCCTCCATATATTTTATTTACAGATTATGTTCGATGATGAGCTTCATCATGTCAGACTTCTGAGTCCCGGTTTCTTCAATCTCCTTGGTCATTAAATCCTCAGAAGTTGACAGTTTGAGTTTTTTCAAAAATGTTGAGAGCTCAGCATTTTTCTTCTTAACAAGTTCTTCTACTGCATTTATTTTTTAGGGATCATATCCCATCTTTAGCACCAGATCTTCCAAGGATTTGGTCTTGGTGTCCTTTGCCAATGAGGAAACCTTTTCCACTTTCAATTGTGTCTGTGTATCGGCCAAGGTGACCTGCAACTTTGACAAACTCATGGCAATATGAGTTAAAGTGGAAGAAATCATCTGTCTAGTTTGTTTGTGCATCTCAATTTGATCAATTGGATGCACATTTTTTACATTAAACTCACATGAGGATAGCTTCTGATAATGTGCATGAGTCCTAGGCTATGGAATTTGAGCTTGCAGGAAAGCCATCTGCATTTTCCCCTTCTCAAAGTCAAAGACTAAAAGAAGTCTGGCCTGAGAGCTGGAAGAATGTTTCCAGAACTAGGTGTAGGTGTTCAATTTCAACTCTTCATTCTTCTTTTTAATCTCACTGAAAACATGAAAGATGTCCTCCTCCTTGTCCTCATGAATGCTTCCACTGGTCTGAATTACCTATTGTTCAAGAGAAGTAGTGGAATGAGTTGGGGACTGGGTAGACTGTCCACCAGACTGTGTATAAAGCACAGTCTCTCCAAGTCCATCAAATGTTGTTTTTTGAGGCTCATGTGTTGCTCCAACAATCAGAGAGATCATAAGTCTCTTCTTTCTATGCACAATCCAAAAGCCCTGGCTTGATGCTTCATTTGTAGGGGATGTTGTTCTTCCCTTCCTCTTTTATCTGTCTTTTCCTGTGCAAGTATAGTTTGCACATTTGAAGTAGAAATTACCTGCTCTTCAGCTTCTTGAAGGGTGTTCTCTTTCCATTCCAACTGATTTTTGTAATGCTCTATTTCAGGTCTAGTTGTGTGGTGATATGCAGCAAACTTATTTTCAACTCCGAGTTTAGAAATCACTCCAATTGGGTCATAAGACCAACTCCAAACTTCATTTCCTTTAATAACATGTTTGCTTCTTCTCTTGCTGCTCTGGTATTGCAGATGAATGGACCGACCTAAGCTTTTAGCTTGAATTGTGATTTCTTCTTTGTTGCCACAAAGTGTACTTCATCGGCATTCAACCTCTGCCTAATATATTCCAATGCAAATATTCTGATGGGGAGGTACTTGGGAAGTTTGTATGGTGGAAGCTCACAACCAGAAACCCTAATTTTTGTGTAGTTTCGGTAAAGATACCAATATCTTGTTGTGGCTTGATCAACTAGCTGCAACACTTTCACAATTTCATCATTGATTATTGGTACTCGAGTGCTTCTCATAAGACTAATAGCTAGATGAATAAACAATTCTATGAACTGTTTATACTTAAATTCTTCTTTCTCCTTCATTCCCATTGTATTCCAAAATATCATTGATTGTTGGTTGCCTTCCTCATCTAGCTTCTGTAAGGTGAATGGAAATTTGTCTCCCTAAAAATATATAAAAAGGTATACAAGTACTGAAGCATACTTGAATACTTCTTTAGTATTAAACTGGACAAATTGCTCATGTATGGCTTCAACTAGGAATTGGCTAAAGTTATAGAGAACAGTGGGTTTGGAATCAGCAGAAAATATTTACAAGATACCTAGGATAGCTTCATTAACATATTGATCAAAATTGTAACCAAGAAGATAGGACAAAATAGTGGTGATTTGCTTGGTTCTGTTAGGGAACATGGATGAATCATAGGGAGGGTTTCTTTTAGGCACAGGACTATCTATAGCTAGGAAAAGTTCAAGAGTCTGGGATCTTTTAGTAAAATCTAGCTTTTAATAAGCTTCTATTAAGCTTTCATGAAAAAAAAAGGATAGGTTGGTGTAATAGCTGGAGCTTGCAACATCCTTTCAATGGACTCAACATTGATGAAATAGAGGATTTCTCTTGTGGGTGAAATGATTGCTCTTTGAATGGGATCATAAGACTCATGGCATTTCCTAAATATTCAGGTGTTCAGTGTATTTGAGGGAAATTTTAGTGGGGAAGGAGGGAGTCCCATAGTCCTATTTCATTTGTCTGATCAATTAATTGATCCTCCATCTAGCAATAAATTTCATATAAATCAAATTGAGAAGAAGACTCAATGATTTTACAATCTCTTTCGACCAGGGGAGTATGATGGAAGTCAACATGGGGACGAATAAGAGGATTTGGGATTTCTGCAATTTCTTTTCCCTTAGGAGGCATCTTATCAAATGAATTGTAGACTGAAAGTGATGGAAATGGAAAAAATTTGTCTGAAACTGAGTGATAATAATAAAAACAATATGACTGAAAAGAGAGAAATGGACTTGGATGTCGGCATTCTTCTTAACAGGACAAAGTGACTACTTAAGTGTTGAACGGTTGTTGAGCTATAAGGAGGAAATCTGCAGCGATTATTTTAGATATAGAAATGCACTGTGTAACAGTTTCATGAAGGAAAAGGGCTTGTAATGGAAAAAATGGAGTGGGACTATTTAATGAACGGTTAAGTATTCATTAATTATCCAACAGGATTATTAAACAGGTCTATCGGGCATAAATTCGCGGGATTGCAAATTAAATTAATAACAGATAGGCAGCAGCTGATTGGATGGAGGAGGTGACATGGAGCGGACGTGGACATAGACATTAGAGCGGCGGTAAACGGTCAAACGTCAACTGCATTCGAGAGCAACTTGAAGTGGTAAGCTATTTTGGGATTTTAAGTCCCGAAAGGCTAGAATGAGAGAAAAGTGGTTTAAGAGGATGGTTTCCAAAACTACCCACTTCTTAGGCCCCCCTCCCCCCCCCCCCCTCGCTGATAAAGTTCGGACGGAAAAAGAGGGCCAAGGAGCGATGTGGGCCATCGGATCTCAGGGGAACGTGCGGGATGTAAGGTGAGATGAAAGGGATTTAACATCGTGAAGCGGAAAGCGATGGTGGGGACAAGATTTATGGCGGATGTGATAGTTTGGTGTTATGGTGAATGAATGAATGAAGTTAGGATATCATAAAATACATTGATACCTAGGATTATGGTTAATTAAATCCCATGCCATATGCATATCTTTTGAATGTTATAACTTAGATAAAATTCTTTCATGCTCCCATAGTATACCATTTCTCTACCTACACTTATCTTTCCTAACATTTTCTCACCTAGTTTTCTGAGTGCATTTAGGCCGGCAACTCAATATTTTCCTTTAATGACTAATCTACATCTATCCCTTATTTCCTCCATTGGCACAGATTAAACTGTTCAACCAATTTTATTTGCTACCTATTGACAAACAATTTAAATCAAATCCAATCATGATTAAATTGTACAATTGGATTGTATGAACTAAGTGTGGGATTTAAACAATCTGCACACAATCTCTATTTGCAAAAATAAAATTGACTAAGAGTAGTGGCATTTAGATTTGCAACACTTTCAGAGTTTATTGTTTTTTCTTTCTAACCTAACATTTTATTTTTGCCTTCATTTTTTAGGGCATCTATTATAACATTTTATTTGATATGGACTTATTCATCAAATATCTCTAATATTTTTTATTTAATATTCTTTTTGTCCATATCCTAACTTACATTTTTTTTTTTTAAATATATTTTAATTTTTTGACTAATTGATAGTAACTTACCAAAACCAAAAAATGCTACAACATTAAACCGTATGGCTTACTATTTTATTCATTAGTGATGTAGAGATTATTTCCTTACACTGTTTTGATCACTTTTAATCTATCATCATTCCTATAGCAGGAAAATATTAAAGTTTAAGGGTCATTACAAAAAAATAAAAATAAAAATAAAAGAAATAAAAAAATTGTAGCAGCGATAGTTTAAGTTTATAATACTAATATGATTGTTTTTCAAATTATCATTCTAGCTTTTATGTCAATCTTTATGAGTGAGTCCAAATGTTTTAATGATCCTTCTATGACTTTTGGCTTTTTCGATTCTTCAATTCGATCATCTCTCTCATTATGATTCCAACCATTATCACTTTGGTTGTTTGGTTTGATTGCGTAAAGCTTGCATATATATATAATTTAAAAACATTTTTTCATGCTTTCATTTTTATTGGTTATTTGCTTATTTTCGTGCTTTTGTTTATTGGTTATTGGCCTATTTTCATGTTTTTTTTGCTTTTCTTGATTTGATAGTTGTAGCTTCCCACAGTCATTCTCCTTGGCATGATTGGGCAAGCAATTTATTCTCTATAATGCATAAACAAAATCCTATTTTTAAGGAAATGTTTTGTGCCGAAATGTTTTCCTTATGCTAATACTTGATCCTCCTCATAAGTAAAATTTCTAATTTTGTAAATTTGTTATTGGATTCTACTTTATGCTTGTCTTGATCACTCCATCATTATTTAAAAGTTATGACATGATAGTTTTCTTTAAAATGAGTCTTCTAGGATGGCAGGACTAACCAGTAAAGTTTAGTCATTGAAATTTTTTTATGTTGTCCCTTGCTTTTAAAGAGAATTTTTGCCTCCACGTCTATCAAGTAACATGTCAAGGGTTAATAATAATCAGAGTTTATTTTAAAATAAAAAGATTAATTGATGGATAAGAGGTCTCAATACAAGCCAACTCACCATGATCATGGGTATTAACGAAAATGACATTACCATTAGTTGGTCACCAAGCCAAGGTAATATGCTTTCATTTGTAAAACTGAAAGACAAGGGGTCTCATCACGAGCCAACTTGCTCACCTTTTGTTAATTATTGTGAATGGCACTATCATTATCTCGTTACCAAGCCAAGGCAATGACCTTCAGTTGATTTTTATCAAACTTTATAACTAAAACTCTGAATCTATATTTGATATATGGGATACAAACATTCCATTGGGTTAAAAGACATTCCTGCTAAGACTATAGACGTTTGATGACATTAGTGGCCATGCATGTGATATTAAAGTTAATCTTACACTATGATTTACTTGGTCATCTTTGTCTTTCCGTGAATTCATTATCAATAAAATTTACTTATTGGTTTATATTTTATTTGTTTTTGGAATTATGGTGAATATGATTTTGGCATCCCCGGATGCGGGTGACACAGGGATACCGTGGGCTGAGCCACATGGCCCCCATGTGACACCCCATGCAGAATAAATGCAATACGATCGAAGCCGCCATCGATTCAATTCGGCTGAGGGGAGTTCAGGGCATTAATGCCGCGCAGGTTGACAGGATGGGGGAACGATGGTGGTGCTCGATCCAAGGGCGAGATGATAAATATCGGGCCGAAGGTGGCATCAGGCCAAGGTTTCCAGATCTTTCAGTTTTCTGGTGGCAGATTTTGCAAAGGAGAGTTTGCAGCGGGAAGAGGTGCGCGCCATCACAGGTTGCCCTCTGGTCCCGTCGTTATTTCGACTCAGAGGCGAGCCATAAGACCTCGGCAGGCTCCTCGGAAGGCAGGAAGGCAGCCTCAGAGGTTCGGGCGGCGAACTCTGAGCTCTGCACTTCAGAAGCAGGAGGGGCCAATTCGTTGGAAGAGGCAACGAAGGTGGTGGTGGTGCTTGGGCGGAGCAAGTGCCGAATTCTGGCTGCAGGGAAGCCGCGCGACCAGCTCCAAGCTAGCACAGAAGAGAAGAATTTGGCCATGGCTCGGCTGCGACATAGGCAGCCCTGCAGAAGAGGTTCGGGACGAGGTTCGAATCGGGGTCGTGGTCGTGGTGGAGCAGAGCGGGAGCACCACCACTGCTGTTGCTGCTACTGCTACCGTCGGGCGGGGGTTACGCCTCTCCATGCAGGGCAAATCACGGAGGTTGGAGGCGCTAGCGAGGAGGGGCCAGCCCTCCCTACATTCGGCTCGGTGGTCTTTACCCTCGGTAATTCACGGGATACACACGGCATTTGTGCTCACGTTTCGGTTCTCTTTACCCAGGTCCCGGTGGGTGCTGAGGAGGAAGTGCCACCAAGAGGGGAGGATATACCTCCTGCTGGCCTGGAACAAGTCAACCCCTTGCCGCCTCCTCCAAGTGGGGATGGGACCTCTGGAAAAGCTACCATGGCAGAACCCTCCACCTCCAGGACGACGACTGCCACAGACGAGGAGCGTGCCAAATGGGCGGCCATGTGGGAGGGGATCCCTGAAGGTCAGGGCTGGTGCACGATTGAAGAGGAGAAGCCTCCTGAGGACGAGTAGCCTCCCTGCGCTGACTCCAGAAGCGGTCACCCTCACACTGCTCCAGTCCAGAATTCAGTCGATCGTGAGTCACCTGGTTTGGGTCCGAATTCAGTCTGTTTTCCTGCTACTTTTTAAAATTCTCAGTTCTTTTTGGTCATGCTCTGTGTCGGTTTGTTGGGTAAACTCAGTCCCAGTCGGTCGTGGAAGGACGCCCCTGCGTGGGCTGGTTTAATTGCAAGCAAAATGGATAGTCTGAGTCTTGTTTTGGTCTTTTTGGAACTGTTTTGAGCCTCATTCACTCTTCCAGAGGCTTCAGGAATTATGGTGGTCGCTACCCCTGCGTGGGAGCTTTCGGTTCAGTCGGTTGCACCCATGGCGCCGGGGGTGGCCATGAAAGTCAGTGGCATAGTCATGTTACAAATGTCTGTAATCTCTTTTCTGTACATATAATACAATAGTTAGACAGTTTACCGAGAAAAAAAAATATGATTTTGGCATGTTGTAAGTTTCTAAAGGTTGTTTATACAAATCAGAGATGAAACTTTTTGGGTTATTTGAGCACCAACATAACACAACATCTTAAAATAATTCTTTGGTTTCTATGGGTTTCAAATCGTTAAATCGAAGATAATTAGTTCACCTATTTAGTCGCCATTCATAGTAAACCAACATACTCCCTTTTATTTTTGACAAAAATAAGGGGCCCCTCCTAAAATTTTATTGTTTTGCTCGGATTTGTATTGGTTTGATTCTTGCATTCCATTCTTCTAATCATCATGTTGACCTTTATGGCCATAAGCTTTGATGAATTTCCTGTTTGCTTTTGATGGGTGCTACACTTTATGGCTTATTCATTTATTTATTAGTGATGTAGGGCTATTTCCTTAAATTGTTATGATTAATTTTAATTTATCATCACTCCTATAGTAGGAAAATATCAAAGTTTAAGAGCAGTTACAAATCATAAATTTTGTAGCAACCCTAGTTTAAGTTTATAATGCTAATATGATGATTTTTCAAACTATTATTCTAGCTCTTATGTCAATATTTACAAGTGAGTCCAAATATTTTAATGATCCTTCTATGTCTTTTAGCTTTTCTATTCTTTGACATTTGATCATCTCTCTCATTATGATTCCAATCACTATCACATTGGGCACGGTGGCAAGCATGAATCAGGGGCCAATGCTTGCCGCGAGCAATAAAAAAAACCAAGATTTGTGATCTCAAGCAATAAACTTGAAAATTATCGCAAGTCTATGAAGGATCACACCCTGAGCTATAAATTTATTAGCATCTAGCCCTTGAAGAAAGATATTATCAAATGGATCCAACTAAAATGGCGGCCGAAAGGGCATATTGACCTGAAATTGGGTGCTAGAGGCTTTTTCATAGTGATCTTCACCAACCTTGAGGATAAAGAGACGGTTTTGAAAATGGGCCATATTTATTTTGTAATGTGAGTCTTTTCATTCATTATTAGGAGGAATGCTACAACCCAGACCAGAAAAATTTATGGAAGCCCCGATTTAGGTGAGGTTATTTGCTCTTCTAGTCGACTTCTGGGACCCATAAACACTGGAAGATATTGGAAACCTCCATCTTCCGATTTGTCAAAGTATAATATTCCATTCGACGAGCTAGAATATTAGGATGGCATATGGCAACAACCCTTGGACTATGACCACACATTGTTTCGTTGTCAAAAATGCCATGAATATGGATATTTGTTTAGATATTTCCCTCTTGATCAAATGGGAACAATGGATTCGGAAAAACTCAAGGCCGACTCCAAATCCTAGGACGATCAAGAGGGTTTCCAAGAGGTCACAAACAGAAAAGAGGAATGAAAAACCACGATAGGAAAATACTTAGAAAATGCAGCTAAAGAATCAAGCCAATAGCAACAAGTCTGAAGTATTTATGGAAGATAGAAAGACTCCAAAGGATCCAAGCCAATAAACTAACACTGAAAATGTTAGGGTTCTGCCTAAAGGAACCAATAAACCTAAAAGTAAATCTTAGGAAGAGCCTATGGATTGGGAGGACAATGAAAGACTGAAGGACCAAAAAAATATGGAGATTTATGGAACAAAAGAGGAGTTGAGCATAGAGGAACTAATTCTCAAGAGGATTTTGAATGAATGGAGGAATCTAGATGAAAGTTTCATCCCATAAGACCCAAAAAAAATTATAGAGACACTTTCCAAAAATATCAAGCCAAGAAAATCCAGGTTTCAACAGATCAGTCAGAGCACCTTAGATCTCAACCAGGTAATGGCCCGGATCAAGGGAAAGGGGGAAGAAATGAGGTTGAAAGAATCTGAAGGAATTAATCGAGATTGTTTGGGATCTATTGGTAAATTTCAAAAGGATGGTATCACTTTTGGCAGTATTCCACCAAATTAATAAATCTTCGTAATGATAATCATCTCCTTGAATGTGAGAGGCCTCAATGGTTGAGGCAAGCAACTATATCTTAAGGAAAGAATCAAACAAGAAAGACTAATCATTATGATGCTCCAGGAAACTAAAGTATCCGAGGATAGGTTGAAAGTAATTGTCCAAGGAATAAAACCCAATTATGAGGTCATGGCCTTAGATGCAAGAGGAAGTGTGGGAGGTTTAACTATCCTCTAGAATCCAATGGAGATAATTTTTTACGACTAGGTCAACCTTTTGCAAATCCTCTTGGGGAGATTCAAGCATATTGGAACCTAATACTAGGCCTTATTATTGGTAGTTTATGGTCCCCACATTCCAGGAGAAAAGGTACCTTTCCTCCAGAATATAGGAAAGCTCATAATCCTTCACACGGAAGAGCTATGGATAATTGATGATGATTTTAACCTAATTTCCTGAACTGAGGAGAAGAAGGGTGGGATAAGTAGAATGGATTCAGAGATGGAAGCATTCAAAGCCCTGATTATGGAGCAAAAGCTAGTAGATATTCAAACCATCAATGGAATATATACATGCAATAATCGACAGGGGGGGCTCTCATCAAGTAGCTTCACATATAGACATATTTCTAGTGTCGAAACAACTGATAAGTAGAGACTCATTCCTTGTTCGGGGTCATATCACTGACCGATTAGGTTAGAAATTGATCTAAAGTTAGCGCATAGAAACAGCCCTTTCATATTTGAATCCTTTTGGCTCAGGGATCCCTCTTTTCTAGGCAAAATGGAGAGCTATTAAATAATGAATCCATACAGGTGTGGAAAGTTTTTAGATAGAGGAGGAATGACATGTTATAAAGTTTTATGAACCCAACTTTTCGGACTACCAAGTGAGTCCATCATTAGGGGATGTGCCAATAGATATTCTGAAGATGTTAATGATGTATCCTTGAGTTGTATTTCAGAGTATATATATAGGTTATGAAAGAAATAATATAAGAAATTTAGTCGGCCATTGTCTAATTTTTTTAATATTTAGATTTTTTTTAATTAATTAATTTTTTATGATCCCTGATCTGGGAGAACATCGCGGTTCTTTAGGAGCAAATTTTTGGGTGACACCCAAAATGCCAAAATCACTCTTTCTTCATGAAGTTTTACCTAATTTGATCCTATATCTTTTGGATTCAAATATTCGTAAAGGTTTGTAGGGGATTTCAATTCTATTAAAGATCTAATCACAAGCCTTAGAACGTTTTGTTTTACCAAATTGACTGTGAAGTTCCAGAAGTGCCATTGAAGCTGCATTTTCCGGAAAAAAAGGATATTAAAGTCATTTTTGTATCAATTTTGCTTTGACAAAGATTGAAATTGATTTTATTGTTCTACGACAAAGATTTTCAATAACTAATCTCGTATCTTCTTATTGCAGTATTTGATTCTCGACATTGACAACATGCAACAAGAAACAAAGGGGCAAAATTACAACAAAGTGACTAATTTTAGGTTTAGTTTTTTATCAAACCGAGATGAATTTTGAAAATTTGGGATATGGTTTTTTATGGAATGCCCCGAATTAACTGGCATGCAGAATTTTAGTGATCTAATGCGCCATTTGGGAGATCTACTCAGTTCTTATGTAGGCCATTTTAGCGGTTGCGCCTAACCATGCGCAGGGGATAAATTCAATTAATTTTTATTTTTGTGTTTAAGTAAAACCATTTTTAAGTAATATTTGAATTAATATAGTTTTGTTTAGTTTTAACACAAATGATTTTCATTTATTTTTAAATTAAATTATTTTTACATATCCCCTGATCGGGGTGCAAGTTTGCCCCATTGAGCTTGTCCTGGCCCAACGATTGATGTGAATCCAACAAATTTCTCCAGCCACCCTCTGCATGCCTGCAACACTTGGAGAGGTGGCGATGCGCATGCGGCATTTAATGCCCTAGCTCGAAGGTGGCAGATGTATAAAGATAGTTGGAACAGTGAGAATTCCCTTCGGCATGTTGAGCAAGTTAGTTTACGAACTTACGTTCCTGTGGATTTGGTTTGAGAGGGTGATTCTGGGCAACTGGTGGTCATCATCTTCTCTCGGTTCTGACAGCGTTCACTGGTATGTTTTCGGTCTCAACTTAGCATCTTTTGTTTGTATGGAGCAGTCTAATCGACCTTTGACAGATGAGATGCATGGGCCTGTGTTGTGGGGGATGGGAAGTGGAATCGTCAAAGGCATGGCCTCGCTGATTTTCTGGTTGGGGTTGAGTCCATCGTTCCGTATATCCCAATGTTAGTCAAGTATGGAATTTTTTTGTCTCGCATGGGTGCTTGCATAGTCTGGGTGGTAAAGGGTTTTGGATGTGGAGGTCCCCCATGCTCAGGAAAGAAAGAGTCGGAAGGGATTTGGGTCTGTGAAGAATCTCGTTTGGTTCCAGGGTATTTAGGCTTTAGGCGAGCTCGAAGTTGAGCCATGGGTGTATGTAACTCTAGCTATGTCCTCTATTGGCATAGGGGTGAAGGTAGAAGAACCCTCGTGGTTCGTTTCTGGCTTAGTCCGGTCCTATGGAACAGAGTCTATCAAGTTAGGAAATCCTGTTTGCCTAAGGGTCAATTCTAGTTTCGAATTTGGTTATGGTTTGCTGGTTGTCACCATAAGCCGGCTTTTGAGTATGGGGGTTTGATTTTTGTGGTATGGGTTATCTATATGGTGCCTTGTCAAAAGGGTTTTGGTGGGTTGTGGGCTCAATGTAGTTGTTGGCTCAACTTTCTTTTTAATTCCTTTTACAATGTTCGATTGGTGAATTTGATAAGCTATGGGATGTGCCGAGATAATTTTGAGGTCCTGAACAAGGATGGCATGCTCAGTCCATTTCAGCCCCACAATGGGCAAAGGAAGATGAATGAAAACAATAGAACCCTTATCTAGTGTTGGAAATCAGTCAATAGCAAAATTTGGAGTGGGTTCCTTACTTGGCTAGTTTCGTTTGAATTTGATTTAATAGGTTTGCAGCGTGGGTGCGACCCTTAGCAATGTCGAGTACCCAAGCTACGACCATGTTCTGATCAGTACCCAGAGTTGGAAAAAGAGAAGCCTTTGTCAGGTAGTAAGAAAAGCATGGCTCAGGCAGCTAGTACAGGAAAGAATGGCCGTGGAGGTTGAGGCTTAGGAAGGCCTCTTCGTCACCGAATAGCCAACCCAGCTCTTCTAGTGGGGTTGTTGGGACAGGTCATGGACTCAAGCCTACCTCTCGTATAATTCAGGAAGCAGCTCAAGCATACCATGCTAGCAGCTCTAACCCGGTCAAACAATTGATTTCATATGGAGAGGCTGAGGTCCGACAGACGGAGAAGGATTTCAAATTGGATATGGATGAGTGGGAAGTAGTGATCCCAGACCCAGGCCACACTCGTGGCAGATCATCTCAATACAAACAGACAGTCCACTTGTTCTGGAAGATGAAGAGCATTCTCGCAAAAGCTCTAGAGCAATTTCCTCTTCACATGCATGTAGCCCCTCATGGTCATCTGGATTACACTAAAGAATTTCAAAAAATTTAGTTTCAATTACAACAACAAAGTGGTCGGTCGAGACGAATTGAGCAACATATCCCTTGTATACCCCACACGGAGCTGTCGGGTTCCACTGTGAATGATCTTGCTTCGGTGGATGACACTGAGATGAGTAGCAACAATGCATCCTTGCTTTTCATTTTGCATGATTCAATCCCAAAGTTTTAGGCTTATTAGCAGTTTTTTTATAGTTATTTAGAAAATAGGAAGTACAAAGACTCTCAAGTTTACATAGTGTGGTTGGTTAGACTTATCATTTTTTGTTTGTGGATGATATATTTTGCGTTTAGATGAGCAACATATTTGGTTTCCCTCTCGGCAAGTTGAGGCCACCTACTCGCAGGCACATGGATGTAACCTGGTTTATTTACAAAAATGAATGAAAATGTATCACCAAGCTTACAAAAAAAAAAGTTTTTACGTATTATTATTTAGTTTTAGTCTATTTTTAATATAGTTATATGTTGGTTTTCGTTCTAATATTTATTATTTTATTTTAGGTTTTAAATCAGATTTAGATTAGTTTTAAGATTTGATTTGATTTTTATTTTAGTTCTAAAATTATCTTTTAAATTATTTCTTGTCTTGTGGTTTGGATGGCAAGTAAAAATCGAAGATTTGAGATCCTAAAGATATGGAGGCAAATCAAATCTAAAGAATGAAGACAAACTCTTCAAAGCTTATAAAAGACATAAACTAGAGAGGGAAGAGTTAGTAGTGGTAGTACAGGGAATAAATATGTAATTGGTAGAATACGAAGGAGGATCAATCTTTAGTGTAGGGGGTGCAACTGCAAGGAGAAAGGGAATGTTGCATATGTAATGAATGTGGACACTGTTTGAAAGCAAGTGTTATTATGATTTTATTTGATTAATATAAGCTTATAAATTTTGCTTCCATGGTCATTTTAATAATGTCCTTTTTAATCTTTTGTAGATTTATCTATGAAATTTTCTAGAAGACTCCTTACATTTGTTTGGTGATTTGATTCTATGGTCAAATAGTAGGCAATTTCACATTTCCTTTCGCTATTGTTAATTCAATATTAATGGTTCATATCAATTGTATCATTCTTTGGTGGTTTTAATCCTAAGAAATATATTGATTTTGGGCATTAATTCAATTAAAGTCTTTGTAATTTGATTCACGGATTTTGGTTATAAAGAATGTTATCTTCTTTAAATTGAATTGTCGATTAAACTGTAATTATTTCTGATGTGTTATATTGTTTGTGGTTTATTGATTGATTTGATTCATGAGTAGATCAGTGAAATATCTTTCAAACTTCATAGGTGATTGCAATTCTCCTTATCTTAGACTAAAACTAACAATAGTTGCATATGATGACATTTCTTGATGTATCAATATATAAACAAATATAGTTTGATCTGATTTAGTTTATAGAAGTTGGAAGCTTACATTGTTGTGGTTTTTTTCATTTTCACTTTAACGTCGGGAATTGTTATCATTTTAAACTATTTATTGCATCTTTAGTTATAATCCTTACTATTATTCACAGAACATCCATTCACAGACTTTTCCAATTACATGAGTTTTTGACCATCTTATTCTTTGTATATAATGCACATATACATTGGTTGTAGCAACAACATGCAGTGTTTATTTAGAGTTGCATTTTATTGTTTATATATTATTGCATTTATATAGGATAGTTTTAGGATAATTGTGGGATTCTCTTGTCTTCTCCTTTTTGCAAGAGGAAGAGGAAAAAGGCTAACAAAGCCTCTAAACCCATAAAGGGTGACTACTCTAAACGACTTGGGTTGTGTGAAGAGCCTCGGTCTGGGTCACCTCCTCCTTGTTGACTATGGTGCATAAAACCAGTGTCAAAAAAATGGCATAGAAGGAGGGTTGATTGGGGATGAATATTAGAAATCCAAAAAAATGGTTTTTCATAGAGTGACCCAAATTAGTTTGCCTTGCAAGGATTTTGCAAATTGATGTGCAGTTTGGGAGAAAATCTCAGTTTTTTTTTGTGACACTCAGAATGCTAAAACCACTCTTTCAATACGAGATTTGTTTGACCTATTTTCATATTATCTTAATCTCAGTGAATTCAATGAACAAATTTGATGGAGATTTGATTGTCTTTCAAATTTGGTAATGTAATCATATGTATCTATTTCTACCATTTTGTTCAACGAAACCTTCATTATTGCAGAACCTTCCCCTACCAGAAAAGGTTGAGCTAGACCATTTTTTTCTCATTCGATGGAATTGTATCTTAGTTTTTTGTTTGATTTCAATGTATTTTTAGGCATGGTATGGTTTTTAATAGAAATTTTGATATTTTTGTTGCAGAAACGCAAGGAAGAAATATGAAACAATACATAAACTTATGGCTCAATTTCTGATCAAACGAGGGTGAATCCAAACAATATGAAACATGGGTTTTGCTCAGAATGAGCCCAATTAACTGTCAATTAAAATTTCGCAATCTGATGCACCATTTGGGAGATTTATTTGGTTCTTCTAGAGACAAATTTTTTGGTTGCACCCAGCCATGCGTAGGGGAGAAATTCTTTTAGTTTTATTCTTTTTTTAGATAAAATTATTTTATTTCAATATAGTTTTGTTTTAAACCCATTTTCATTTATTTTTAAATTTTAAATTGTTTTATTTCAATATAGTATAACTATATTATTTAGTTATATTTTGGTTTTAATTTTGTAATTTGTTATTTTATTTTAAGTTTTAAATTAGATTTAGATTAGTTACAAAGTTTGATTTTGGTTTTAAAAAAGAATTTTAAATGATTTCTAGATTAACAAAGTCTTATAGTTTGGATGACAGGTAAAAATGGAAGATTTAGGATCTTGAAGAAATGGAGGCAAATCAAATCCAAAGAATGAAGACAAACTCTTTCAAGCTTATAAAAAGAGATAAACTAGAGGGGGAGTAAGTAGTGGTAGTACACAGAGTGCATTTTTAATTGGTAGAATAGGAAGGAGGATCAATCTTTAGTGTAGGGGGTACACCCATAAGGAGAAAAGGAATGTTTCATATGTAATAACTATGGAGACCATTTGTAAGCAAGTGTTATTATGATTTTATTTGATTGATATAAGCTTATAACTTTTGCTTCCATGGTCGTTTTAATATTGTCTTCTTTAAGCTTTTTGTAGTTTATCTCTGAAAGTTTTTGGAAGACTACTTACATTTGTTCGCTGATTTGATTTTGTGGGCAGATAGTAGACAATTTCACATTTCCTTTGGATATTGTTAATGCAATTTTAATGGTTCATATAAAATGTATCATTCTTTAGTCATTTTAATCCTAGGAAAGATATTGATTTCGGCCATTACATCAATTAAAGTCTTTGTGATTTGATTATGGGATTTTGATTGTAAATAATGTCATTTTCTTTAAATTGAATTGAATATTAAACTATAATTATTTCTGATGTGTTATCTCGTTTCATGGTTTGTTGATTGATTTGATTCATGAGTAGATCAGTGAAATATCTTTCAAACTTGAGAAGTAATTGTAGTTCTCCTTCTCTTATGCTAAAACTAACAATGCAAATCATGACATTTCATGATGTATCAATATATAAATGAATCTAGTTCGATATGATTTCATTCACAGAAGCTGAGAGCTTGCATTATTGTGGTTTTTAATCTTCACTTTAACATCGGGAATTATTATCATTTTAAACTAGTAATTTCATCTTTAATTAGAATCCTTATTATTCTTCATTCTTTATATAAATCAGAATATGCATTCATAGATCATGCAAGTTACATGAGTTTCTGGACATCTTATTCTTTGTATATAATGTACATATACATTGGTTATAGTAGCGACATGTAGTATTTATTTAGAGTTGCATTTCATTGTTTATATATTATTGCATTTATTTAGGATAGTTGTAGGATTCCCTTGTCTTTTCCTTTCCGCGAAAGGAAGAGGAAAAAGGCTAACAAAGCTTACAAATCCGTCAAGGGTGACTACACCAAAGGATTTGGGTTGTGTGAGGAGCCTTGAATTGGGTCACTTCCTCCTTGTTAACTAGGGTGCATAAAACTCACGTCAACAAAATGGCACTAGAAGGAGGACCTAAGGAAAATTTAATTGAGTAGATAATTAAACCCTTAGCCTCTATTGTTGTAGATTCATTTTTTCCTTTAAGTGTCATTGTAACAAAATCTTGGTTGATAAGTTGTCCTCATGCAATTTTAGCTTTTGAATGCTCATGGATCCTTTCCTGACTTATCTTTTGGAGCATGCTTTTAGTTCATGCCGACCTACTAGGATCATTTCCAAATGGGCAGTTAATCATTTGTTAAAGTTGTTATTTGACGACGGGGATGATTCTATTTATGCTCTAGTACACCTTCATCATTTTTTGTTTAAAGCTAAATCTTTTGGAGATTTTACTAGTAACTATTTATGCACGTTGTTTACTCTTAAGTTCCAGGGGAGAAGTAAAATTTGGTTCAAAGCATTTCCGGCTAAATCCATCTATTCGTGGAACCAATTTGCTGAAGTATTTCTTAATGCTTATCTAAAATATGACTATGATTCATTGTGTTTATAAATTAATAGTTATCTATGCATTAAAATGAATCCTTGCATGAATTTTCTTCTAGATTTCTTATACTTTACTAGAGGTTTCATTTAGAAGATTTACCCCCTAGGAACGAGCTAACTTTATGGTTTCTTAATCGTGTTCTTTATAGTAAGAAACAAAATATTAAAAAGAACATAGATAATGAGCCAATGGTTAAACTAATATTTGTTGGAAATGAGATCACTACTGGGGGGTGAATCAGTAGTGATAGGAATTATAAAACTTTTCAGTTATTTTCCAAATATTGATTCACACACACATACGTTAACCCATTAGCAGATCAAATCACATAAAACATTAAAAAACTCATCAAGTAATAAATATGAATTTGCAGATACACAAAGATCATCACGTGTGAACCATAAAATCAACCAAATAAACATGCACAAGAGGGCACAATATATTTCTTGTGGAAAACCATATCTAAGACAAAAAACCACCCATGGTTGTTGTTGCATTGCTCAATAATTTTATTATTTATCAAGCAATTCAATACATAGAAAATACAATACATATGGCTACTATCAATAAGAACTTTGATCCTCATCATGACTCTAGATACATCCATTTGCTGGAAGGCATCATGACCAACGAACCTTGCCCAACTCCAATTGGACTCATGAAGAAATCTGATCCTCCTCTCACGACTCTATGGACCTCATCTATTTGAAGTCACCACGACCAATGAGTCATGCCCAACTCCGATTGTACTCATGAAGAAATATGTTCTTTGCACTAGATTTGTTGGAGCCCCCACTCCACTCTTTTATGTGACCCTCATTTCATTCATTTTTAGACTTTAGTCAATTTGAATTGGTCAACTAGAACAACACAACAACCTCTAGCAATAGAGGCTCAAAACAAATATAATAATCACCCTGAACAATTCTGCAACACCTCACTCAATCACTGCAAAACCCCCATCAATAATACATGTTTCATACACAAAATATAATCCAATGAAAATATAATGAGCAGTCATATAGGAAATGATCTACAATCGTTCCTTACTCCATCAACATACTGCTGCATAAATTTTGGTTGAATCACGCTTTTACTACCATTTACTATTGTTGTATATTTTCTGCAAAATTCCCTACACAACTTGCACACAATATTCTTCTATTTCACACACTCTTCCTTACTCGATCAACCATCACCAAAAAAAGAAAAACAAATCCATACTTTTTCCTCTCTTTTTTATAGTATATGTCAAATTATCCTCAATTATCTCCAAACCAATACCACGGGAAAATACGATGGTTATGTCAATACCTAGGACACCTATACCATGGTAATCTTCAAATCAATACCATAGATAAATACCATGGTTATGCCAATACCATAGACACTTGTACCATGGTAATCTCCAATTCAATACCACAGACGCTTGTACCATGGTAATTTCCAAGTCAATACCACAGGTAAATACCATGATTATGCCAATACCACAAACCCCTGTACCATGGTAATCTCCAAGTCAATACCACAGGTAAATACCATGGTTATGCCAATACCAAAAACTCCCATACCATGGTAATCTCTAAAACAATACCATGGAAAAATACTATGGTTATGTCATTACCAAGACAATCTGCACCAAGGTAATATCACATGCCAACCTACTCCACACACATACCAATACCATGGTAGTGCTAATACCAAGAATACTTATACCATGGTAATACTCTACCTGTGAAATTTGCAAGATGTGTAAGGAAACTAGAGAAAATTCTCAAACAACATAAAACAACTCAACTCAAAAAGATCTGACATAAACCAAGCCAACATAAATGAAGCCAAATCACCTACAACAATAAAACATCTACAACCAGTGGCACAAACCAACAAATCCATCTGTAACAAGCCACAAACCGTAGATCAAAGCTCAAACCACCTGCAACACAATCATTCACAATACATGCACAGGTTGACATCAATGCCAACCATCAAGCACTGCAACACAACATTTGCACCAACATTCATCAATACCAATAATCCCCCCCTTTGGCAGTGATGGTGACCCCTGTTGAACCATCCAACTGAAATTGACTTCTAAAACTAGTATACGTAAATACTTCCCATTTTTCATCAATGGAAAAGGGTTGAGATCATCGAAGTGATCATATCTGAATAGGAAATACCTCCCTAGTCACTATCTGGTCAGATCATAGTGCAATAACAAACATAACACTCCTCATAGAAACATGACAATAATAAAAAATAACAGCAATAACTCTCACTCTCTTGAAGCAGCAACAACAAACTCTCCATGAACACTACTCTCAACCATCAACAAAAAACATAATGTGAGCAACAACATTCTCTCCAAAACCAATGAGCTGCAACAAAAACATCTTCTGATATAATAGCGACAGATGCATGATGGCCAATCAACTACATGATCAACCATCCTCTCTCAAGCAATAACATAATATCCATAACTGATCAACAACCACACACTAGACTTGCTCCCTTTGAGCAGCATCATCATCAACCTGCAACAAATATCTTCTAGTTGAAGGCTAGACCTCATGGACCAAGGGATTGACTTAACACAATATGATTGATATGAAATATAATACATGTTTGAGACAACACCCATCAACCCAATGAATTGTTGGTTCATCCCTTGTCAATGGATACTAGACATCAATACTCTCTCTCCAACATAACTATGACCAATGATATTTAGTATAATGTAAACACATGGTTGCAAAATGACTATAACATGATATACAACAACCCAACACATGGTTGTAATAACACTAGAAACTCATAATAACACAACCTTGACATGACCCATTGACCTATATATGGTTGAAATAGATGGCTCACTTCATAACATTCAACCAAACTCTTTGACTAGCACTACAAGACACTTAGATCAACAACAAAAAGATGAATGACCAGCAATATATAAACCTCATCATGCATATAATCATCCACGTGCACAAGATAGATCCATATGTATCAAGGCACCGTCTTCTAGCAACAAATGAAGTGATGGCAACAGTGACCAATCAACATGAAATATGTAATAATGAGCAATAATAGCATATATCTAAGACATCACCTGAGCATCATAAAACTCCAATATGTAGTAGCAACATCTAACACATAAAGATAGCTCATGAAATTGCAGCAACAACATATTACCATAATCTCACATTATCCATAATGCACCAACCAACACATCTATATGATAGCCGCAATAAGCTTGTAAAAAATTTGTGCATTATTTGCTACAGGAAGAAACCATCCTCTCAAGGCAGCAAAAATCAAGTCAACACATCTCACATCATAAGAGAACCCAAATAGGATAACCCTCAAACTGTTATGGCAACAAACCATGGATCCATGAAACAACAAATTTGACCAGCAAATCCCTCAACTAGTACCAACATATCATATCACTAGCAACCACCAAGCCACATATGCATAATGTCAACAATTAAGCAGCAACAAATAATCTTGAATTTGGAGCAACACTAAACTTGTAGCATAATATTTATCAATAGCAAGATCAACAACAATGAACCATAAAGAGATCCGCTAAATGCAACATAGTCCAAGTAACAACAACCAATCTCCTCAATGATGATAAAGAACATAGGTGAGAGATCACACAACATTATGGCCAATAAATCAATATTTGATGGCAATAACATCACACCATATGTAATAGAACCAACAACAACTAACATACTTCTTCTATATATATCAGTGATGATCAATTATGCCTCACACAAACTCTAGAGAAATGAATCATGATGTGCATTATTTTATCATGTACTCCATAGAGGCAAAAAATAACACCATCTAGCAACAATATAAAAGCCATGTACATGCATGCTAAGTGATACAAAAACTATGAAGAGCCATGTTAGTTATGCAAACTCAAAATATATGCCCCACAAACTTTGATAGCTCCTGCAATGATCGAGGTTAGATAAATGCATGGAATAACAACTTTTTCAAAACAACCTCTTTTTCCTCTTGTGCTGGCATGGATCATGACGCCATTAACAAACCACTAGAAATTGGAAGCATGTGAGATGTCCCCCTGCACATGTGCCATATCTAAATAATCTCCTGCAACAAAAGATGTTTGTGCTACAAATCCAAGACAATCACTTGCAACAAAATGTTCATGCAACATTTCTGAATGATCCAAGTGGATATTGGTGGCCACCCGCCTATTCCACTTAGACTTCCACCATTGTTTCTTTTCAGTTTCCTTAATTTTAGCACAACTTACTATTTTTGGCAGTTTTTCGGGTCCTAAACTTCTAGAGCCGTTTTGAGGGACTAAAAGGCGTTTTTAGGGAAAATGGAGAGACCGGAAAAGTCCCAAATTGACTTGCCTGTTTGTTTTTGGCCTCCTCTTCGAGATCTTCTGAAACAAGGTATCATGATAGCCAAATAGAGATCGTATGCCAAAGTTACAACCCCGGGAATTTGATGTACCAATTTACCCAAACGAGGCCCACAGTTTTGGCGCTTCATCTCCCAAGGTTAGGTTTTTGGATGTTTAGGGTTTTCCATCGTTTCTCAATTTATAACTAGGCCTTTAAGCCTCATTATAACACAGTTCAAAGGCATGTAGCTACCACATCTCTTCTCAAAGATAAGCTACCATCGTCCGAGCTAGTCTATTTTTATTTCTATATGTAAGCATATTTCAATTCTTTGATATTAATGAAATGAAGTTTTATTTCTCTTTCATCTCTGTGTATATGGATATTTTTGTATTTTGTTGTGTTCCTACATAAGTCCGATCAGTGGTATCAGAGTTAGGCTTGCTCTTTCTCTGTTTTTCTTTGCATGTCCCTAATGAGATCAGGGTATAAGGAGTTTGTTATGAAACCAGCTCAAGAAAAGATAGAAAAGATAGATCAACACCTTAAAATTCAGCCTCTTCGAGGGGGCAACCTCCTTTATATTACATAAATGAACAATTCTTGGATGATTCAAATGACAAAACCTCCTTTCTAATATAGGAGTCTAAGGAGTCACAATATAACCCAGCCGACCTAACAATAATAATATAAAGCCACAAAAATAACAATAGAGGGATTCTATGGGGCACATAATAACAATATGGGGGAAATAGGGGCACAACAATATTAATAAGGGGTACAACTACCATAGTAATGGGGTAATCACTAGTATTATAAGGGCCCAACATGCCCCTCTCCTTCAAAAAAAGTGTTGTCCTCAACGCTTGAGTAGTTCTGGATACTTCTGTATAAAATTCTCATCCTCCCATGCGGAATCTTCTGCAGATAAGTTCTTCCACTTGATAAGATACTCCGAAATTGATCGATTTCGTAGCTGTCAAGATCTTGTTTCTGTGACTGCTTCTGGTTCCAATATAATTTTTCATTCCTCGTCAAGTTCTAGCAATATTGTTTGAACTGGGAGCCTGTCGCCTATAACCTTCGTTAAACATGAAACATGGAAAACTGGGTGCAATCGAGAAGCTGCAGGAAGCTCCAATTTGTATGCCATAGTACCAATCTTTTGCAACACCTTGTACGGACCCTAATACTTTGGTGATAATTTATTATCCTTCTTAGCTTGCTTGAGGGACATTTGTTTATATGGTTGTAGCCGTAGGAATACCCAATCACCTACATCATAACTTCTTTCGCTGCGATGTTGATCTGCTTGTTGTTTCATTCTATTCTGCGCCAACATGAGGTTATCCTTTAAGAGTTGGAGAACTTATTGTTGATGCTCGATGTCATGTTCCACTACTTGAACCTTAGAATTTTCTCTTAAATATGATGTGATGGATGGTGGCTGATATCCATAAAGTGCCATAAATGGGGTCATTTTTGTTGCTGTATGGAAGGAAGTGTTTTACCACCATTCAGCCAGAGGCAACCATTTGACCCAATTGTGTCTATTTATCATATACAAGGCAAAGAAGATATCCTTCCAAACATTTGTTTACTATCTCAGTTTTCCCATTAGATTGAGGATGATAAGATGAGCTATGAGCCAACTCAGTACCAAGATAAGAAAATAATTTTGTCCAAAAATTTCTAGTGAAAATGGGATCTCTGTCACTTACAATAATCTTTGGGTTTCCATGTAGCTTTTGAATTGTTTCCATAAATGTAGTAGAAACTATACTGGCTTTAAATGGATGTGATAATGCACAAAATTGTGCATACTTGGTATGTCTGTCAACTACCACCATGATGACACTCTTTCCCTTGAACTTGGGTAAACCTGTGATAAAATCCATTGAAACCTCCTCCCAACATTGGCTTGGA